>CAMZMU010000056.1:35882645-35985120 GCA_947311845.1 Poa pratensis | reverse complement strand
TATCGTCCCTAGTCCGTGTACTTGTGTAGACGCTAATACTATTGTTCGACCATTCGAGAAGATACTAACCGTGTCCTTGTCAAATCTCCAGAATGGCTCGAGGAGGCCGTGGAGGCCGTGGTGGTCGCGGTAACCACAATGATAATGAGGATGATCTGCCGCCACCACCCTCGATGGCTGAGGTCTTGATGGCCATTGAGGAGAACCGTGGGTGCAACGAGCGCTTGCTTGAGCAGTTGGTGCAGCAGAATGCACGGAGGAACGAGTGCAACACTCTCACCGAGTTCCTGCGCTCGCAGCCACCCACCTTTGCTGATGCTAAGGAGCCACTGGAAGCTGATGATTGGCTTCGTGCTTTGGAGCGCAAGTTTCTCCGCGCTTCATGTTCCATTGGCGGAGCAAGTCAACTTTGCCACCTACCTCTTGGTTGGTGCTGCTGGCTGTTGGTGGGAGCCATGTGGCTCTTTTCCAGCCAACCATGTCTTCACTTGGGGATTTCCGCTGCCTTCCGTGCGGAGTACATTCCTCAGCCGATCATGGATCTGAAAAGGAGGAGTTCCTGGATTTGCAACAGGGACGGATGGACCTCCGCACTATGGTCGTGAGTTCAACCACCTCTCTTCGTTACGCCCCAAGGGACGTGACCAATGATGCTGACAAGCAAGAGCTGTTCCGCAAGGGTCTGACTCCGCAGCTCGCTATGAGTTGTTCCCTTCAGGTTCCAGACCTATCAGGAGCTGTTCAACCAGGCTTTCACTCTTGAGCAAGGAAGAAAGGAACTTGAAGCTTCCAAGAGGCCCGCACATGGGGACCACCAGAGTTCCTCGGGTTCTGAGAGCAAGAAGCGCAGGGTGTTTGTCCCCTACAGCGCCGTACCTCGTGCTCCATTCATGCCAAGGGCAGCAGGATACAGGCCACCTCCTCCGCGCCCCACTACTTCGACACTTGGGGTAGGCGGAAGTGGGTACCGTCCTATGCTACCTGCTCCACCTGGAGTCACTTGCTACACCTGTGGCCAGGCTGGTCACTACTCCCGGGAGTGCCCCAGAAGGCACCTCTCGCGATAACTCCTGCACGAGCCCCTGCCACTCCAACTGGCAAGGCTGGACCTATTGTGCGTGGTCGCCTGAACCACGTCTCGTTGAAGAAGCTGAAGATGACCCCGGCGTTCTCATGGGTGAGTTACGAATCAACGGCAATACAGCTACAGTTTTGTTTGACTCTGGAGCATCGCATTCATTCATATCCATAGTGTTTGCAAAAGAGCACAAAATACCGTTCGAGAAAATGAGCCGACCCTTGTCGATTTCTACTCCTGGTTCCAAATGGCAAACCGATGGTGTTACTCCTGAGGTCCAGATTAATATAGGTTCCTTGTCTTTTCCTTATGCCTTGGTAGCTCTGAAGTCCAAAGGCATTGATGTCATATTGGGCATGAACTGGCTAGCTAAATACCGGGCTAATCTCGACTGTGCCGCCAAGACCATTACTGTGACCGCTCCTTCCGGTGACATTGTGAAGTATTGGCCTGCAACATCAATACCTCCGTCCGCCATCGTACCCCGCTCACCTGAGATTCTCCTTTGCTTTATGGAAGGCGAATCCCCTCCTGAAATCCAGGACATACACGTGGTGTGTGACTTCCCGGATGTGTTCCGGAAGAATCCTGGCATGCCTCCTGACCGAAGTGTGGAGTTTGTCATAGATCTACTTCCCGGTACGCTCCAATTTCCAAGAAGCCCTACCGTATGCCGGTGGAAGAGTTGGCTCTGTTGAAAGAGCAAATTGATCAGCTGTTAGCAAAGTTTCATCCAGCCTAGCAGTTCACCTTGGGGTTGTCCGGTACTCTTTGTCAAGAAGAGGGATTCTACCGTGCCTCGTCTAGTCTCTGACTATCGACCGTTGAATGCGGTGACAATCAAGAACAAGTATCCTATTCCTCGCATCAATGATCTGTTGGATCAGTTAGCTGGTGCAACGGTATTCTCCAAGATGGATCTGAGGTCAGGCTACCATCAGATAAAAATCAGAAAGGAGGATATTCCAAAGACGGCATTTGTTACTCGTTATGGCTCATATGAGTATACCGTCATGTCCTTTGGTCTCACAAATGCTCCAGCTACTTTCATGAGGCTCATGAACTCCATCTTCATGGATTATCTTGATAAGTTTGTGTCATTTACATTGATGACATCCTCATCTATTCCAAAGACCAATGAAGAGCATGAGGAACATCTTCGTTTGGTTCTGACAAGACTTCGAGAACACCGCCTCTATGCCAAGTTCTCCAAGTGTGAGTTTTGGTTGGATAATCTCATCTTCCTTGGTCATGTGATATCCGCAATGGTGTGGCTGTCATTCCTGACAAGATTCAGTCCATTCTGGATTGGAAAACTCCAATGTCAGTCAAGGACATTCGAGCTTTCTCGGATTGGCGGTTACTACCGCGATTCATCGAAGGTTTCTCCAAGATAGCCAAGGCCCTGACTGACCTTCTCAAGAAGGATAAAAAGTTTGTATGGTCGGCCGAAGCTGAAGAGAGTTTCCAAACACTGAAAGCCAAGCTCACGTCCGCTCCTGTGCTTGTCCTGCCGGACACAGCAAGGATTTCGTCGTCTTCTGTGACGCCTCTCTACAAGGCTTGGGTTGTGTATTGATGCAAGATGGCCATGTGGTGGCTATGCTTCTCGCCAATTGAAGCCGCATGAGCTCAACTACCCAACTCATGATCTAGAGCTTGCCGCTGTGGTCTATGCTTTGAAGCAATGGAGACCATACCTGTTTGGTAACCGTTGCGAGATCTTCTCGATCACAAGAGTCTGAAGTACCTCTTCACCCAGCCGGATTTAAATCTCAGGCAAAGGCGTTGGTTGGAGTTAATCACGGACTATAATGTGAGTCTGAACTATCAACCCGGCAAAGCAAACGTCGTGGCTGACGCGCTAAGTCGGAAGTCCTATTGCAACAATCTGATGATTGAAAGGCCAACCTGCCTCATGAAGAGTTTGCCCGTTTGAACCTGGAAATTGTTCCCTCCGGCTACCTTGCAAATCTGGAGATCAAATCTACTCTTGTGGACCAGATTAAGGATGCTCAGAAGCTGGATGAGGGTATCCTGAACATCAAGAAGAACATTGCTAGTGGCAAGGCAAATGTTTCTTGGAAGATGAATCCGGGGTTGTTTATTTTGGTGACCGTCTAGTGGTGCCAAAGAACCGGAATTTGAGGGAGCTCATTCTCCAAGAAGCTCATGATTCACCTCTCTCTATCCATCCCGGTAGTACCAAGATGTACCAAGACCTTCGACCACAATTCTGGTGGACCCGTATGAAACGGAAATCGCCAGGTTTGTTGCTGAATGCGACACCTGTCGACGGGTAAAAGCTGAACATCAAAGACCAGCCGGCACTCTCCCCCTATTGCAGTCCCCGAGTGGAAATGGGATGAAATTGGTATGGATTTCATTACTGGACTGCCAAAGTCTCCCAAGGGAAATGATGCCATCTGGGTAATCATTGATCGGTTATCAAAAGTGGCTCACTTCCTCCCTGTCCGAGTTGATGTCACAGCCGCTAAGTTGGCGGATCTCTATACTTCCAGGATTGTAGTGCTTCACGGCGTTCCCAAGAAGATAATCTCTGATCGTGGAAGTCTGTTCACCTCCAGGTTTGGACTAGTTTCCAACAAGCCATGGGAACCCGTCTCAACTTTAGCACCGCGTTCCATCCCCAAACTGATGGTCAGACTGAAAGGGTGAACCAAGTGTTGGAAGACATGCTTAGGGCATGTGTCATCTCTTTTGGCAAAGGTTGGGAAAAGTATCTCCCTTTCGCGGAGTTCTCCTACAACAATAGCTATCAAGCTAGTCTGGGCATGGCTCCCTTTGAGGTCTCTATGGAAGAAAATGCCGCACTCCTCTAAATTGGTCTGAGACCGGAGAGAGGGCACTCTTTGGTCCAGATATCATCAATGAAGCTGAGGAGAAGGTTAGAATCATACGAGAAAATCTGAAGATTGCTCAGTCTAGGCAGAAGAGCTACTATGATAAGCACCATCAGGAATTCACTATGAAATTGGTGATAAAGCTTATCTCCGCGTCTCTCCCCTCGTGGCGTTCGCCGCTTCGGATCAAAGGGAAATTGGCACCCGCTATGTTGGTCCTTTCACCGTTCTGGAAAAGCGAGGAGATCTTTCTTATAAGTTGGAGTTACCGTCAAATTCCCAAATGTGCATGATGTTTTCCATGTCTCCCAACTCCGCCGTTGTTTCAAGGATCCGATCCATGGGGTCAATCATGAGGAGCTAGATCTACAAGAAGACCTCACTTATCGTGAACATCCTATCCGTGTCTTGGATGAAGCCGAAAGGAAGACCCGGAACAAGACTACCAAGTTTCTCAAAGTTCAGTGGTCTCACCATTCCGAGGAAAAGCAACTTGGGAACGAGAGTCTAGTCTTCGTGAGGAGTATCCCGACTTCTTTTCGCAGTCTTAGAATCTCGGGACGAGATTCCTGTAAGGAGGGTAGAATTGTAACAGCCCCAAAATTTGTGAACCAAATTTTCACTTTTGTGTCCTCTTTTGCATCATGGCATGCATGCATCATTGCATCAATCTTATATTGCTAAACCACACACTACTTATTCTTGGCAATATTGAAAACCAACATGCAAAGCTTGTCCAACAAAGTTCACAACAAGGAAGACACTCAAACCTGCAAAGAAAATTACCTTGACCTCTTATATTGTCCAGGTAGTTCCAAGAGTCCAAAGTAATATTTCTGCCTTGATTCAAAAGTTACTAAAGTATTTGTGTTGGAGAATTTAGCAAAATGCCTATTTAAACCTCTATGAACAAATGTTGTCAAAAACATTTTATTTTGCAACACCAATTTTTGTGGTGCCTCTACAGGTGATGGGGAGGCTCCCCAAATTTTTGCAGATTTTTATAAAATGTTTAAATGCCTCAATTAATTCAAAACATGTGCTGGTTTTAAATTTAAAACAGAAAAGGACCTATTTGTAATTCCAGGAGGACATGTCCGTGTTGGAATTAGTTTTCCCAGGGGGTTTTGTGGAAGATGGTCTTCTTCCTCCTTGCTCTTAGCGACCGAGAGCACCGGCCGAGCCGCACCCGCGCTCACCCTTGCCCCGCCCCTGCCGCTCCGGGCCCCTCCTCTGCCCTACCTCGCAAGGGAAACGAGCACCACGTCGCCCTGCTCACCCCATTTTCCCCTCGCTCACCTGCTCCCCGTTTCCCCATCCTCTCTCTCCCGAGCTCCATGGACGCCGAGCTTCGCCTCCACATCGCCGGCGAGTGAGGGCGTCCCAAGCTAAGCCACGACCGCCATTAGCTCCGCCGGACCGTGCTCTACCTTCCTGCCAGAGGAATCGACAGGGGAGGTCCTAAATCGCCGCCGCCGTCCGTCGATCCTCCGACCACCGTCGCCGCTCCGCCGCCGAATTTTTCGTCGCCGTCGACCTTCACCCCGCCGTCCCCGACCTCCCCACCGTTCTCCTGGTGAGCACCCAGTGCCGAGGCACCCCCCTCCCCTCTTCCCCTTGCTTCCACCTCGCCGGAGCCGCTCGCCACCGTCTCCGTTTTCCGTCGCCGTTCAACTCGCGAGACCGGCCGCAGAACCGGCCTAAACCGGCCAGGAGGCCGTTGTGCTCGGGCCTGTGCCCGGCTGCTGGGCCGGCCCAACCGGCCAGAAGGCCGGCCTCCTCTGTCTGCTGCCCGGTTTTTAAACCGGCCTTAGCCGGGCTGACAGCCGGGCCTCTCTGGACCTTAGCCGGCCTGTAAACCGGCCCAACCGGGCTGTGGGCCGGCTAAACAGTTTTTCCAGTTTCCTTTTCTTTTGTTTTACAAATGCATTAACTATGGTTTGGTTCCTCCGATTTTGGTGTACAATTTATCAAAGTGATCAGCAACTCCAATGCTATCTAACCATGCTAAGATCACATCATGACAACAACTTTTCTCCGTGATGTCAATCGATAATCGGTGAAAAGGAATTAATTTCAAATAATTATTTAATTCACTATTTATTCCTCGGTACTCGGAAAATTACAAATGAGGTACCAAAATGATCGGGAGAACAAAACATATCTAATCATGCCATGTTCATGCATATTTGAGCCACTTCTTGGTAATGTGATAATGGATGAACAATGTGGTCATTAAGCTAAATATGGGGTTGCTTCCAAATAATTGCACTAATTATTTGGCTCTCCATTTAATTTTGCTAGATAACCTAAATGATGCCATCTCCGCATAAACTTGTCATGTCATCATGTGGTTGTGCATTGCATGGTACACATGTGTGGTGATTGATTTGTTTTTCCGTTGTGTGCTTCGATAGATCAAGCAGACGGGTTCCACCTCAATACCCCGCCGAGCCGTACTACCAGCACTCTGAACAAGGCAAGCGTAATCCCCCCCCCCCCCCTCTGAGCATATCTTATCCTATTTTCCGCAAGAATTTTCTCCACTATAATATTGCATGCGGTTCCAAATGTCAACTTTACTTGGAGTAGAGTATCCTATAGTTGCATTAAGTTCCCTATGCCATACACCTGTTCCCCTCCTATTTGACCATAGGATTGTATTGTTGGCCGAGATAATTACTATGCTATGTTGATGCTTAGCCATGCTTAGTTAAGTGCATAGCAGTACTATGGTTACTTCATGTTGGTAACAGGTGCTGAGATGAGAATGACGGTGGAGAATTGTGGTGACGGATAATAAAATGCTTAAAGGTGGGGATGAGAGGCCACATGGGATGTGGTGGGTTGTCTCGTTCTCGCCGCCTAAGTGCGAGTTCTCGCCTACGAGCCAAGTTGAGCGTGCAACCATGCGTGGGCATATGGAACCTCGTCGACCGACTAACTTGTGGCGGACTAGCCGAGGGTCCTCTAGTTTGGTTTCCCATTTGCGCGTGCGTTGAAGATGGTGGCCAAGACTGAGATGAGGATTGTTGTGTCAGGAAAATAAGTGGCCCGCGGACAGGGTGCGAGAAGGTACCTCTTGCCCTACCGCCACTGATGATCCTGGGTTAGTCTTAAGCGAGGTAAAGGTCGTAGCCGCTCCCACCCAGCCGGCTTTCCCCGGAAGAGAGCTAAGAGCTAGGCAATGGGCCGGACGGTACGCATGGATAAGAAGCTGGGAGGTCCCTCGGGAACCTGGCGACTTTAACATTGTACACCCCTGCAGGGATAAATCTTTTCGAAAAGCCGTGTCCGCGGTTATGGACGACTTGGTGACGGATTCAGAGATCATAGAATAACTTTAACAGAATGATTAAAAACTGGGTACTAGAGGTACCATTTCAAGAATTGCAAGGTGAGCTTCCTCGAGGGTGATTCGGGGAGGTGCCTTTGATGAACAGGTACCAGGTTGATGATGGTGATGGTGAGAAATGTGATTCAAGAGAAAAGAGTTACTTCTTACCCCTCTTTTAAAAGTATTCTGATTAGACGATGCCATGGAGTCTTGTTTTATTAAATAAAATCAGCTTTATGCAAAAGAGCCATAAACTTTGAAAGCCAATCATCGAGCATATATTAGCTCTTAATCTTGCGAGTTCGTCGAACTCAACGTCGTTTGTTTTGTTTCAGAGGAGGACTTCACCGACCTCGAAGGTGGGTTCTTCGTGGACGTCGACGAGTAGTCTGGGGTTCCCAGGTGGCAGCTTGGGACATCCCGGATCAGCTGGCGCTGTGATGTTTATCTGTAGGCCTCTTAGGCCATATTTTTGGATCTTGTTGTTTAGAACAACCTAATTCGCTTCCGCTTGTTTAATGTTGGGTCCGTGACCTCTGGTTGTCATTTTCTATCTTTCTCTATTATAAGAGTTGAACTATATGATTTTTGTGTCGTAGAGTCTGTGATGTGCCAGTTGTTCCACAAGTCTTGGTCTCTCTATTATGCATTGAGGGTTGTGCCTGTGTTAAGGCATCAATCGGGGTGTTGTGTTGCCGATGATCCATTCCGAGCAACGCCTGCCAAAGGTTTTGGCCGGGGATTGGTAAACCCGTAACCTCCGGTTGTATCGCTTAACCGGTGACACACAGCATCACTGCATAACAGTCAGGTCAGGGCGCCACAGATCCCTCGACCTTCAGCACAACTTAGTTATTACAATGAACTTTCAGACATGGAAAGCTATCAAGTCCAACTACACCTTCAACAATTTTAGAGTTTGTAGTACGGTACAAGCTTAAAGACAACAATCCACTAATGATTTTAACTTAATTAACCAGCAAGATTTACCATCTAAATATCTCAAAACATTTGCAAAGAATCAAGTTATCAAAGTTTCAATGATCTACAAGATTATGCAAGTTTTCATACCACTACCACATGCAGCATTTTCTTTCTTCCAGGCAAACACCAAACAACTTACTTAAACATAAACTCTCCAAATGATAATATAATGCAGCAAGAGAGTATTTATAAACACGTGCTAACAGCTCAAAGAGATGCATGAAAAACAGGAGCTAAAAGCACTGCAGTAGCTAGTTAAGAATACTCAACAAATATAAGTGAAGAACATGAGTATTCACATGAAAAAGCGGAGCGTGTCTCTCTCCCACACAAGGATTGCTAGGATCCGAATTTATTCAAACAAAAACAAAAATAAAAACACACAGACGCTCCAAGTAAAGCGCATAAGATGTGAAAGAATTAAAATATAGTTTCACTAGAGATGACCTGATAAGTTTGTTGATGAAGAAGGGGATGCCTTGGGCATCCCCAAGCTTAGACGCTTGAGTCTCTCTGAATATGGTTGGGGATGAACCACGGGGGCATCCCCAAGCTTAAGCTTTTCACTCTTCTTGATCACATAATATCACCCTTCTCGCTTGATCCTTGAAAACTTACTTCACACCAAAGTCAAGACAGTTCTCATTAGAGGGTTAGTGCACAATCAAAAATTCTCATATTCTGTAATGATACAATCAATCACAAAGCTTCTGGACATTAGCTACAGCCACCAATGCTTTGTGGAGCAAAAAAATCACACAAACACAGTAAAAGAGCGAATGCAAAACAAAAGGCAGAATCTGTCAAAAACAGAACAGTCCGTGAAGACGAATTTTTTCGAGGCAGTTAAGTTGCTCAGATGTAACAGGTCCAGTTTAATGAAAGTTGCGTACATATCTGCGGAAGATGTGTGATTTTTTACAGAATTTTTCGATTTTTCTCCAGGGAGAAAAGCTCAAATTCGTGACAGCTAAAAATCTGTTACTGCGCAGAAATCCAAATCTTGCATCAACTTTCAATATAGAACTTTACTTGGCACAACATTGCGATAAAATAAAGATACAAAGGAGTTGCTACAGAAGTAACAAAACTCCTTGACTCAAAGAAAACAAAAATAACAGCAAATAAAAACGATGGGTTGTCTCCCATAAGCGTTTTTCTTTAAAGCCTTTTAGCTAGGCATAGTAATTTTTATGATGCCCACATAAAGATGAGAGTTGAAACATAAAAGAGAGCATAAAAAGCAAATACCAAACACATTTAAGTCTAACCCACTTCCTATGCAAAGGAATCTTGTAAGAAATAAATCAATAAAGCACAAAGTGACTAGCATAGGAAGGCAAAACAAGTGGAGCTTCAAAAATTTCAACATAAAGAGAGAAGACTTAATATTATTGAGATATATGAAACCGTGTATCCCTCTCTCATAAGGACCAGTAGGTCTTAAAGTACCCATCATATAAAATCAATACAAGAGAAAGCTCAAAACTTTCATCACAAAGAGAGGAAATTTAATAACATGAAGATTTCTATACCCATATTTTCCTCTCTCAAAATAATTTTCAGTGGCATCATGAATAAACTCAACAATATAGCTATCACATAGAGCATTCTTATCATGATCCATATGCATAATAGTATCATCACTCTCCACATAAGCATGAACATTATCATTAGTAATAGTGAGAGTAAAAGTATCACATCCATCATTGCAATCATCAAAAATTGGAGGCATAGAATAATCATAATGAATTTTATCCTCAATAGTATGGACTGAAAATATCATATTCATCATTGTAAACATCATATATAGGAGGCATATCATAATCAACATAAACTATATCCTCAATAGTAGGTGGACTGAAAATATCACAATGATTATAATTATCATATATTGGAGGCAAAGTATCATCAAAGCAAGTTTCCTCCTTAAAGCTTGGGGGACTAAAAATATCATATTCATCACAACTAGCTTCCCCAAGCTTAGACTTTTCCATAGCATTAGCAATAATAGTGTTTAAAGAATTTATACTCATAACATTACCACTATCATGCATATAAAGTTCCATAGGTTTTTTAATTTTCTCTTCAAAAGCATCATGTCCTAATTCAAGATAAATTTCATAAAGCTCTCTAATTTTTTGTTGTTTTCCATTAAGCCTAACTAGTGAAATTAAAAACAAGAAACAAAAAGATATAATTGCAGAATCTAAAGGAAATACCTTCGAGCACTCACACACTAGCAACAGTACCAGAAAGTAGCTTAGTAGCCAGAGGATGTGAATACCTTTTACCTTACCTCCCCGGCAACGGCGCCAGAAAATAGCTTGATGTCTACGTGTGCTTCTATCTCTTGTAGACAGTGTTGGGCCTCCAAGAGCAGAGGTTTGTAGAACAGCAGCAAGTTTCCCTTAAGTGAATCACCCAAGGTTTATCGAACTCAGGGAGGTAGAGGTCAAAGATATTCCTCTCAAGCAACCCTGCAATTAAGATACAAGAAGTCTCTTGTGTCCCCAACACACCCAATACACTTGTCAGATGTATAGGTGCACTAGTTCGGCGAAGAGATAGTGAAATACAAGTGATAGGGATGATTATAAGTAGTAACTGCAATCTGAAATAAAGATGGCAGCAAGCAAACATGTAGCAGAACTTGTTGTAAACGGTGTTTCAATGCTTAGAAACAAGGCCTAGGGATCATACTTTCACTAGTGGACACTCTCAACAATGATCTCATAACTGAATAAGTAAAAGCTATTCTTAAACACTCTCTTGTTGGATAACAAACACCATTCATTGTGTAGGGCTACAAAAGCACACCTCAAGCTGGAGTAAACAAGCGCCACAACGTCATAAAGGAATCACACACGGTGCACACACTGTCACCGTACACACACGTGGAGAGTACCGGAGTTCATATTAAAGTAACCTATAGAGTGCATAATAGATAAAGAGTAACATCTACATATTCAACTAGATTAGCACAACTGAACACAAGTAAATACTACTCGGGATTATTCTCCTTCTTGATGAAGCAAGAGTACTATGCGTAGGGCTGCAAGAGCACACCTCAAAGTCTGAGTAAACAAACACCACAATTCCCAAGAATAAGCCATGATAAATATCTATTCATAGAGTCACACAAGTACCCACACTGTCACCTTGATACCGTGTTGTCACAATGACTCCAGAAACTAGACAAAATCACTTGAGTAGCATAAACATTATTAATGTATTCAGCGATACTAGCAATACACATGATCACATAAAGATCACACCATGGGAGAGAGAGATGAACCACATAGCTACCGGTAGAGCCCTCAGCCTCGGGGAGAACTACTCCCTCCTCATCATGGGAGTCAGCAGCGGCGATGAAGATGGCGGTGGTGTCGATGGAGATGACTCCGGGGGCAATTCCCCGTCCCGGCAGCGTGCCGAAACAGAGACTTCTGTCCCCCGAAACTTGTCGTCGATGGCGGCGGCGCTACGGAACTCTTCGTGGAATATGGCTTGGTTTTTTAGGGTTTACGCCTCGGGGGGAATAAATAGGCGAAGGGGCAACGTCGGTGGAGTCCTGGGCTCCCTCCTCACCTCCCGGCGCGCCTGTGGGCCCAGCCGCGTGAGCATGTGGTTTGGAGGCCGTGGGCCTCCCCCTGGCTTGCCCTTCTGGCTCCGTGTGTCCCTCGGAAAAATAGGAGGTTTGGCTTTTGTTTCGTCGAATTCCGAGAATATTGCCCGAACAGCTTTTCTGGAACCAAAAACAGCAGAAAACAGGAACTGGCACTGTGACATCTTGTTAATAGGTTAGTCCCAGAAAATGTATAATAATGATATATAATGCATATAAAACATGTGACAATGATACATAAAACAAGCATGAAATATCAGAAATTATAGATACGTTGGAGACGTATCACCGCCTGAGCTCCTCCAGCGACATCTCCTGGACCAAGACGTACGTCACCAATCGGGAGAGCGCGTCCTCGTCGGGGACGGCACGGCGGTGGACGAGGGCCCGCCATTCCGAGGGGCCGTGCGGCAGAGAAGTTGACACGAGGAACAATGGGATTTGGGAGGTGAGGGGAGTGGGGAGTTAACCCGAAACGTCTCGTCTCCCTCGCTTCCCAACGCTTGAAACTGCGCATCACGTGTGGCTCTCCACAGTCTGGCCCTGGAAAAACGGCTGATTCGGCCGTTCCTACTCAGCCAGTCCCAGCGTGTTTTAAGTTTCGTGCATGCAGGCACGTGGGATGGGCCAGACAAGCAAACGGCCAAAATTTGCATGTGCATGCCCTGTTTGAGTAGCGCGTGGGCTACTAAACACGCTGTCTTTGTTGTTTCTTTTCTTTTCTTTCTTTGTTGCTTTGGGCCACGCCATCTTTGTAAGACCTCAGCCACTTTGTGGATTTCTTTCTTTCTATATACTAGTTTAAATGTATGTGCAACGCACGTCTTCACAATTACACAGGACAGTTTACAAGTAGAAAAAAACCATAGCAGGGTCTATGTGGACTTTTCTGTGCAAGTCAATAGCAGCACATATACCTGAACAATGTGATACCATAACTCAACGCACGGAGGTTGGATGCAGAGGAAGCCATGGAAGGAAGATTGCGATGACTACATCGGCCAGAGATCGAGGTGGCGACGGTGGCTTTTGTTCCGCTCGGAGGAGGGATTGTTCTGAGAGAGTAGAGAACAAGATTATTTTGGAGATATTTTCATCGGGAGACCTTGCATTTATTTTGTCCTATTCGCCTGTATGTATACGGTCGAAATAACAAAAACGGTTGGACTGGTCAAATTTGTTTGGTGCTTGACATTGGGACAATATGGATCGCTGCTTGTCAATTGAACGGTTTAGAATTAATGTATCACTGGGTCGCGCTCCTGGTGAGCTTCTGGTGCTGAAGGATACTTCATACCTCTCTCCTTCACTAGTTCGTCGCCGCTGCCGGAGCTCGTCGCTGGACCCGCTCCGGTGACCAAAACAGAGCCGGCGCGCCCGATTTTGGTTTGACTTGGACGCGCATCTCACACGCCCAGTCGCACCTCCTCGCTTGCGCTACACCGTTGAGTCTGTGCGGTCGCGCCTCCTCGCTTGCTTGTCGTCGAGTCTGTGCTTGACATGGCGCTGCTGGCCTTTGCCGACGTCATGAGTTTGAGCTCATTGCGTTTTTATTTTCCTTTTTTCCTGAACCGAACAGTTTATTTTTTAGCGGTGACAATCTTATAATTATCACGAAACTGAAAAGGTTTGGAACAATCTACATCGTTAATCAAATTGAACGGGTTAAATTTAATGTATCAACAGTATAGATTATAATTTCCATGGTAAAGGAAAGAAGTAAAACAAGTATGTGAGCTAGCTGCCTAGCAGCCGACTTATCAGGTTAATAAAAATAAAATAAAACAGTAAAACACGTGCAAACAGCCACACACACACAGCCAAGCCGGTCTAGCAAAGCACACAGGCGCGGCCCAATCTAAACCTGCTTCGGTCAAGAAAAAGAAAATAAAAGGGAAGACGCTGGTCGTCTTCAAGCTCGCGCCGGCCACCCGCTTTTCCTGGCGAGGGAACGCGCCCGCGCGCCGAACCCCCTTGACCTTCCCGTCTCGATTCACTGTACCTTGGAGAGGATAGAGCCACGCCTCATCTTATCCTCGCGGAGCCGCCGGCGTTCACCTCTATCTCGCCATCCTCTCCCGAAAAACAGCCACGCCGTTGCGCCGACTTCCGCCACCAAATTCGCGAAGCTCGCTCGTCCCCTCAGCCTATAAAATCCAACCCCGAGACCACCTCGTTCCACTCCATCTTTCCCGCAACCTAGCCCCACAAACCGAGCTCCCGAGAGCTCAAATTTTGCTGAGCCGCCGCCGCCGTCGTCTCGGACGCCGGCGAACGTTTCGCCGCCGGTGAAGGTTTCAGTCGCCGGTCAACCCTCTCTCTCGCTTCTTCTTCTCTCTCTCTCGCACCTCCATAATCTTCTCGTTCATGTCCAGGAGCTCGGGAGCAGCCACGCCGACGGGAGCCGGAGTTCACCGCTGCTGGCCTTTGCCAACGTCAACGTTTTTTTTTCCTTTTCCCTGAACCGAACGGAGCGGTGGCAATCTTGTAATTGTCACGAAATTGAAAAGGTTTTGAACAGTCTGGATCGTTGATTAAATTGAACGGATTAGATTTAATGCATCAACATAGCACAACACATGTTTTGCTATTTTAATAGTAGTATAAATAATATGACTAGCAAAGTGTCCCATGCGTTGCTACGGGATTTTAAAAAAATTGGTAGAAAAATATTGGCATAATCCAAATTTACTCCAAAATAGATTGACACGCGTAGAATAAGTTTTTTTACCCGTCTAAGTATAAAGTTGACACATAAAAAAAGCTAGACAGATAATTGATAAATGTTTATACATTCTTATCTCTGTGATAACTTTATCTTAAAAGTATATGGTAGATGTTGTAACTTCCTCTTCTATTGCGATATATGAATGGTTCTCCATGGCAATCGAATATTTGTATAGTGTTTTGCGTCTAAATTAACGGTTGGCTAATTAGCTCTATTCTGGCTCTTTTTGTTCTGCCTACATATTTGTATATTTCTGTCTTTCTTGTGTGCATTTTTTTAAGTTATGTTTCTCAACCTGCATATTTTTTTGGGCCATGCTGAGCGTCACCCGGTGATCTTTCGGAAAGATCACCCGGGTGGAGAGGCCGACACGTGTCCTTGTACCGGTCAATGCGGAATAGAGAAAACAAGTCGTGTGCACCTCTCGCTCCCTCGCAGAAAAATAAACGCCAAACGAAAAATCCCCCGTCCATGGCGACGCGCAGCCGGAGAAGACACCGTCGGCAGCTTCGCCGGAGAAGACGCCGGCCATCGCCGGAGCTTCGTCGGAGAAGACGCCGCTCACAGCTTCGCCGGAGAAGACGCCACCCTTTGCCAGAGCTTCGTCACCCCACTGTAGCATCCCCAACTGCGGCGAGAAGCGCCACACCGGAATGCTTGCAGCACCGCCGCCAATGGCCGATAGCACCGCTGCTCCTCCATGGCAGCACCGCCGCTGATCTACGGGAGCATCACCTTTGACCGAAGGTAGCATCGCCGCTAACGGAAGGTAGCACCACCGCCCCCACGTCAGCACCGCCGCCGCTGACTTCCGCGAGCACCGCCGCTCCTCCATGGCAGCACCGCTTCTGACCTACGGGAGGACCGTCACTGATGGAAGGCAGCACCGCCGCCCCCACGACATCACCGCCGCTGACTTCCGCGAGCACCACCGCTCCTCCATAGCAGCACCGCCCTGACCTTCGGAAGCACCGCCGCCGACAGACGGCAGCACCGCCGCTGACCTTCGGAAGCACCGCCGCCGACGGACGGTAGCACCTGCCTCCACGGCAGCAACCGCCGTACTCCATGGCAGCACCTCCGGTGACCTACTAGAGCACCGCCGCTCCTCCATGGCAGCACCTCCGCTGTCCTATGAGAGCACCGCCGCCGACGGACGGTAGCAACGCCGCCCCCCACGGCAGCAACCGCCGGTACTCCATGGCAGCACCTCCGGTGACCTACGAGAGCACCGCCGCTCCTCCATGGCAGCACCTCCGCTGTCCTATGAGAGCACCTCCGCCGACGGACGGTAGCAACGCCGCCCCCCACGGCAGCAACCGCCGGTACTCCATGGCAGCACCTCCGGTGACCTACGGGAGCACCGCCGCTCCTCCATGGCAGCACCTCCGCTGTCCTATGGGAGCACCGCCGCCCTGCTCCTGGACTGAAGGTGAGGGGAAGGACGAGATGGCGCTGGAGGTGGCGAGGTCATGGGCGGCGTCGTGCTCCCGCCGGAGCTAGCCGCCCCTGGAAGCACCAACGTGTGCCGCTCGCAGCTGACAGCAACAGAGGAGGAAGGAACACGTAGAAGGTGAGCTCCGGCGACGACGGTTGACAGAGTGAAGAAGGTCAACGCGAGCTCGTGTCGCGGGGAAGAGGACGGCTGGAGGTCGTGCCAGAGGGCTCGCCGGGCAGAGGGAGTTGGCCGCGGGCGTGCGCTGGCGGAAGGACGAGATGGCGGGCTCCACGCATCAAGGCTGGGTGGTGGAGCTCGGAGCTCACGCCGGCGCCATGGAAAAGGAGGGCGGCGACGCGTGTGGGAAGTTGAGGAAGGGGAACGAGATATGTGAACGAGTGGAGGAGGTTTCGGTACAGATAAGGCATCGTGGTGGGGTTGTCACCGCATCTCTTCGTGTTATTTTGTGGCCACGACCGGGACACGCGTCACGCTCTGGATGCGGAGGATGAAACGAGAAGATCCCCCGGGGGATAACAAGGCTTTTCCTATTTTTTTCTCACTTGATTGCATTTTCTTGCAACTGGCTTGATTCTTTAATTGTTTTATTTTGCTGATTGGCTTCAGCCACGGGTTTTCAGTTTTCCTAAAAATAAATTCATTGGTCATCCGTGCACACTGATCTCTATCTCTTTTCCTTCTTTGCTCCTGATCTCTTTTCCTTTTTTGCTCCTTACATCCATGATTGATGTTTGCGGTGCTGAATCTGTCATCGATGAAGCAAAGAACCCATTTTTTTTAACAAAAAGCAGCTAGGAGATGATTTCATTAATACCGAGAGAAGTGTTATAGGCAAGCCGCGGACGGCAAAAACAGAAAATAGAGCTAACGCCTCATCCACCATGGAGGGTTTAGCAGAGAAAACCCTCTCGTTCCTCTCATCCATGACGTTAGGTGAACCGCGGCTTTCTAGGTAGGCTTGTCCGTCTTGGGTAAGAGGTAAAGCTGCTGGCTGACAAACCCTGTGTCTGCTGGAGGAGCTCGGCATGCGCGGCAGATCGACAAAACCGATTAAATTTTGCATCATACTTACAAACTTCAATTCAGCCAGATGCGCACGTACAAGCTAGCAAATGCTGGTTGATCGATCAGGTGACATGTACTAGCTTGGCTCCTTAGCTTAGCTAGCTAGCTTGACGTACAGTTTGAATTGCTTATGGCTACTTATTTCTCCCCAAACATACACCACGCGAAAGACACGATTCTGCGAGACGACGGGGCGGGTTTCAGTTGGTGACATCCCGTCGGACTTGGTGGTGGTGCGTTGGCTGCTCTGCTTTCTCTCCTTGCGCAGGCGCCTGACGGGCACCCAACTTGCATACCATGCGGACACCCATGGACTGGATCTTTGCGTCAACGGCGTCGCGGGGGTGCCAGAGTGTGTCCGGCAGCCGTCATCGCTGGCGCAAGGCAGGAGGGCGTCGTCTAAGGTAGGCGGAGCAGGGAGCAGATGATCTCTTCATGCCTGCGCTACGGCTTGCGGGCTGCACCTACCTCCAGGGAGGTAATCGTCAGGATTGCGATGATGTGAGGGAATCAGCCGCCTAATACATGGTTCTTGTTTGATCTCTCGTCGTATTGCTAGCACGATCCTAAGGTTGGATCGATTTGATGCAGCGCAATCAATCGCCCGTATTTAAAGGCTCACATAACAAGGCAGGCAGAGGCTGACTCGGGTTTGGATTTGGATTGGTTTCTCGTCCGGCAGGCGACACCGCGACAGAGTCATGATCTCCCACGACAGAAAAACGGAAACTCGCGACGAAGCGGACGTGCGACGTACCACGCCACGGTCGCTTAACAATCCTCCCCTCCTCGAACCCTAACTTCTGCTCTCGGCGGCGGCAATCGAATCCTCACAACCGTACTTTTCCCGATTGATTCCCTTCTCTTCTTATTCGTTTGGACATGGAACAACGAAATCTCACTTGTTCTTCCTCGGACAGATGTCGGGCGTGGGCAAGAATCCGGAGAACGAACAGGCCATGTATGCTCGCCGTTCGGACGTGGACGGGCAGCGCCCTCTGAAGATGCAACATAGGGATCTGCCCACCGATCAGACGTTTCATGAACCGGTGGAGGGCATGGATGTGGATCCGATCCCCGATCGAGGAGTTTCATCAACTGGTGGAGGGCATGGGTGTGTGTACACTGGATGATCGTATCCACAAGGCCAGATATGACGATCTCCTGGTCCACGATCCCAAACGGAAGGCTAGGGTCCCTAGCCGCTTCTGCAGCTTCCACCTAGATGGCTTCGACCTTGATGCGATATGTGAGTCTCTATATCAGAAATCGCGACTCCCTCTAGGTTTAGCTATTGATTCCCAAGCATTCATCCTCTTGTTTGTTCTGATTTGCGTTCTCTGCTCTTGATTGATTTGCAGCAACTGCTACACTTGGGCCACAGTATCAACCTGCTGACTATGCTGCAGAAAACGCACATCAGAAGCTGGCAACTTATTCCACCAACGTCGTTTCCATTAGGGTGGTCAAAGCTGGCCCACGTTACACATACCCGGTCGAGGTTTATGGTAAAGTTATCGCCAGGGATGAGATTGACTACAAATGTGTCTACCTTTTTAATCGTGAAAGAAAAGATGCCCAGATCATCAATTCCGAGGTACTTCTTCCTTTATTCTATTTGCTCACTCGATTCCATGAATGTAGTAACCAATTCCAGATTATGTAGTTACCCTCTTCACTTGTGAATCTACTCTGCGCCTTGAATTGCACATGTAATGTTGTCTAACCATGTATATGTTTGCACGAATGCAACGAGTTTAGTCCAATATGTTCGCTGAAATTATTATTTGGTTCAAACATCACGATTCGGAAACTCATTGGATACACTTTGTCAAGAAGAAAGCTTTATGGATTTCCATTTCAATCTGATTTGTTCAATACATTTTAATCATGAAAAACTATGCTCCTGTATAATGGTAGATTCTTTTTTGAATCCGAAAATGTCTCAACGTTTGACATGTTTTAGTGATTAAATATCTTATGATTTCTTGCTCATTTCACCATTCAAGCCCAGTGGCGGAGCCACGGCCCAGCATGCCCGGGCGGCTGCCCGGGCTACACCTGTGAACTCCTTTCTAATTCTATTAGCCAATGAGGATTATTGGTGCGGACAAGCGACTGATCAGTTGAAGTACACACGGGCTTTGCCCAGGCTTCACTGCCCAGCTAGCTCCGCCACTGTTCAAGCCACAGACGTCTAGGAGTTCTAGGAACAGTAGCGCAGCAGCACAAGCGTTGAGTGTAATTTTGAAACAGTTTACATTCAACTGGCTAGTCATGGTTTTCATGTTTTGAATCTAACTGTTTTTCTAAACCCTTGTGCAGACGGACGTGTTAGCCTTGACAGGTCCAAACCGAGCATTGGTTACGTTAGGTTATACTAGGAAACATGCCCGTGTGTTGCGACGGGAAAGAAAAAATCAGAGACACAAGAAAACACAAAATCAACTTCCTTCAAATGACACAACATAAATTTCAGTGCATAAAGCTATATAAATACGTACGTGTAGAAAAGAAAGAACTGGCAGGTTTAAAATAAGTGACCACAATCTCCGAGCTTTTTTCTTGCTCGCGTACCGTCACGGTAACGCGCTCTCTTCGATCATCCTCTCCGTCTAACACCCATGACACCTCTGCATTTAAAACAACCTAATAGGTATATAATGCAATTTTGGGCACTCTAAATTTTCCAATATAACAGGAAGGTTCTATAAATTATTCATAATTTTTGGGATGCAAACATTACTTATTTTTGGAATTAAACTCCTTTTTAACACAAAATTTGATTCGAGTTTTAGAGAAGAAAAGTTATAATAAAAAATTACTGGGAATATTTCAGAATACATATTATAATTGTGTTGCATTGAACAAGGAACCTCCTATGAGAATTTCCAGTATTTTATGTTGAATGTTTAATCTCCAAATAACTAAGATAGATGATATGTCGATTTGAAAGAGAGAGAAAAATAGAAAGAGACCCAGCTTTACCTTTACTTTGGCCCAAAAGTAGTCGGTGATCTAAAATCCATGAAAAAAGAATCCTACATCCATGACTCAAATTCGTCTCTTACTCTCTTATTCTTTAATCATCTATACTCATCCCTAATCCGTTGACAAAAGCAACACATGCAGCAGCTCGACCAGCGCTAACATTGACGCCCGTCCAGAGCGCCGTAGCTTCGTGGTGCGCATGACGGCATGAGATCGATCTATGGCGCTGCCTCTGCCACTCATCATGGTCGTTGCCGCCCCCGTGCTCCTAATTATTGTGCGCCCGCAGCTGCCTCGTCCACGAGATCGACCCTGGCATGCCGACCGCCGACAGGCATTAATTCCATCGCGATGGTGCCGTCGCCATGCTTTCCCGGCCGCCACGTTCCGCTCTGATGAGACTACGATTGGCTGACGGTGGGTCTGGAGCACACCGGGACTCGGGAGTCCTTGCTACTCTGGGCCTGGGGCTGCCTCGTACCACGAACTCGATCCAGGCAGGTGGGCATCAACCATCAGGTGGTGCCGCCTCCATGCTTTCCCAGTCGCCATCTTTCGCTCCGACGAGACTACGACGGCCGCCTCACCCTCAGGGATACAGTGATGCTGGAGTACACCGAGCTCGGCGACGGCGCGTGCTTGACCTCGGCTCTGGGAAGGCGAAGAAGGTCTCCGAAGGCGATATGCGCGAGGCTCTTGGTCGACTCGAGGTCTCCGAAGCCGAATAGCTCGTCCGCCGCCTCGATCTGATTGTTGCTTCACGTCCACAAAGACTCTTTGTTAGTTGTCGTGCAAGACATTCGTCTGCAATGTGTTTTGCACCATATGTTGTATGTAACAATCTAATTCTCAAATAAATGGCCAATCATAAAACATGAAAATCTCGTTAACATAGGTTTGAGTACAACATCTAGAACATCGTAATGAGAAAAATTAACAGTCTAAGTAAAACTCATGGTTGTCCATCCGGACCATCCGATTAGTTAGTTTCTACGTGGTACACGATATTTGCCCATTGTTTAAACTTGCTCATGCAAACTGATATTTTTCAGATATGTGGAAAATGGTATAATCTCTACTATATATATTGCTTGAGGAGGTGTTGGTGCGTTTTTCACTTTTCCGATTTTACCCCTGGCTGTTCGGACATATTACAGGGACTGCCACCGCTAAGTGAAACCTAGCCTGTTCGGTCCGGGAAAAAAATCCCCAATCGTGCCTAATCTCTCCCCGAGCTTCGACGCGGCGGCGGCGTCCTCCTCAGCTGAACTCTAATGGAGCAGCGGCGCCTCCGCCCAACCTCCTCCTCCCATAGTGCGTCAGGCACTCAGGCCCTCCTTGATTCAGTCGATTCACGCGCTGCAGGAGAAACTCGACCAAGTCGCCATGGACGAAGCCTCAGGGTCCTCCTCCGCTGACGGCGCTGCAGGAGGAGCTGGCCCATGTCGCCACCAAAGAAACGACGCGGTCGAAAACTCGCGCACGCGCTGCAGGAGGAGCTCGCCCAGGTCGCCATGGCCGAGGCCTCACGGACCTCCTCCGCTGACGGCGCTGCAGGAGGAGCTCGCCGTGGTTGTCATGTCCGAGGCCCCGAGCGCCTGCTCCACGGCAAGCGATACTGCTGGTGGCATCGGCCTCGCACACTGACACCCACACACACTACAGAGAAGGGGATCAGATGAGAACTATCTGTTGAACTGTTGATCTGGGCAGTGGATTGCGTGCGTTCAGTGCCACCTCTCTTCAGATTCAAGTTTGACGATGTGCAGGTCGGCCACATCCCTCTGTATCTGCTTTGTGCCCCATCTTCTGAGTTCTGATAGCTGACAACAAGATATGTACTTCTGTTGTGACTTTCAGTGCGGCAAGGATACAATGTAGGCTCAATTAATCGATTGAACACCAAGCAATGTGCCGAATAGTATTACATAGAAGAGAGAAATTTGGTTTCATGCATATTGTTCAGTTGTTCACCCATAATATGCACCATCCCCTTTTGCACTGAAGTCTTCAGTTCAGTGAGTTTATAGCTTCAGACCTTTATATTCTGGTCATCTGGTGTGCTAATAACAAGACAAATAAACACTGAAACTGGCTATGCCCAACCAAATATTCATTCAGAATTAAATTGTTCACTGAAGGTCGATGTACTTACGCTTAATATGTTGACTGAGATTGAGCAAATTAGTTTATTCAAAAAAAAGATTGAGCAAATTAGTCTCTTCATCATTGGGTACTTGCTCTGTTCCATCATCGTAGAAGATATGCGCTTCTTATAGGTTCAAAATCCAAAATATTCTGTGCAATTCAGTACTTTTGGAAGAAGTTGTCTGGCAAGATGAGCAAACTAAGGAAAGGGTTTCCTGTTAAGATCTTATTCTCCATTTCTCCCTGATACAATTTTATTGTGTCAAAAAATTTGCTATCGTCATTGGACAAACATGGGTCTGGGACATAATGTTGGTCGCCCTTGCTATTGCCATCGTCGAAGTAATATGTTCTCTCATGTAAATTCCTTAAATCATGTAATAAGTAAGAAATAACATCATCTTTTTTGTAGCAACGCAGAAGTTGTGCTGGACCGAACCTGGCATATTTAGTTGGTGATATTTTTGTAATGCTATTTAGTTGGTGATATGTGCTTGGTGAATCTTAGTGTATAAAATATTTTGTGTGGATTTTTTTATATGAGAATTTATGTATATTTTGCGCATTTGGATATGATAAATTTATGTACTTTTGCATTTGTGTACGTATAGATCTAATTAAACTGTGTATTTCAAATACAAATTTGAATATTAGTCTATGGCAGTAACAGCGACAACTTACTTTATTTGTCTTGGTGGCATGAGTTTTCTCCCGTTGCAACGCACGGGCACATGTGCTAATTGTTATTAATATACTTCGATATTAGAGACCCTTTTATTATGGGGCCTATGCTATGGCCAACCGTGACTACATGTACAGGAGTACATCGATTGCATGGCGGTATTGCCAGTATGGATCAGCTGGCAGGTCGGGCCTTGGAAATCGAATCCCTCTTTTTTTTGAAAGTGAGTCGTTTTTTAAATTCAAACGGTCTAAAGTTTGACCAAGTTTTTTACAAAAAAATCAGTAACATATACAATACCAATCTAATAACATTAAATACATCATGAAATATATTTTCATATGATGTCTATATAATATTATTGCCATTGATTTTTTTTTCTAAAAACTTAGTTAAACTCTACATTATTTGATTTACAAAAATAAATTTATATGCCTATTTTCAGGAACGGAGAGAGTATAGCGTTCATAAGAAGATGCCAAGCGGTGAAACACGGGTACGATGCATGCTACTACTACGTTGGCTTTTCTCGGGAGCGAAGCGTGTCACCCACTCTGCGTCCTACACCACTCCTGGCGTCGGGGTTCACCTCTGATGGATGTTTGGCAGTTTTGTCCCGTTCACCCTGCGAGCGAATCTCTTTGCTGGATCCACCCCGGCAGCGTCCTATCACGCACCACGCCACGTCCATCGATCCCACTACCACGTAGTAGTAGTCACTGCTGCAGTGCTGCTCCTCGTTGACAGGCAGCAGCAGCAGCAAGCTTCATACCATCACCCCGTGGCAGGCAAGGAGGCCGCGCGCACTGTGCGTGCCGCTCGCGGCGTGGCACCGTGCACTGTGCGCACTCCGACCACCCAACAGTGCGCGCGCCGGCACCGAGCGTGCGCGCTCACTGCTCATCGGCCAGCGCTATCCTGTCCTACCATGCCGGCCGTGGCAGCAGGGGTTCCCCAAAGTCCAAATGACTACAGCTGGGCCCCACCGACAATGTAGAACGCAATTCAATGTAAAACTGTTGACGAATTGTATCCAGTAAACGACAAATAGCTTTGCTTCCCCAAATCGGTTTTTATGAAACGGAAGCCAGCCATAGAACGAAGGAACAGAACGATGTCTCAGAATAGGGGCCTCCCCTCCGGATCGCCATGGATGGAAGCCTCGGCAACGGGGGAGCGCTTTCGGTGTCAACTCAACGAATGGAACGAATGGTTGTCGGATCATCCTACTCCTTGGAGTTGCGGTAGAAGTCGACGCAGGTCTGGCACCCGCAGCCAGTGAAGCGGCACATCTCGCACCCGAAGCACACGCACTTCATGCAGCCCGTGCAGGATGCCGCGCGGGAGCACCCCTTCAGCACCTTGCGGCTGCCTCGCTCCTCCTCGTCATCGCAGCTCATCCTGGTCAGCCGTGCACGATAAGAGAGAGTCAGATGTGTCGTAATATGAATTGACGCAAGACATAATCACGGTAGAATCCTGAGGTTGAGATACAGGTAGCTAACCAATAAAAAAAAAGACTAAAATCGAGATGGTGTGAATCGAATCAAACGGTCATGTTTATTAGAACAAAACAAGCAAAGGAAAATGATAGGGCTGCAAACACCTAAACCAAAATATTCTCATATGTTGTTATATGAAGTTGCACTGTAGTTACAGACCACATGAATGTGCACACAACTGACAATACCGGCAAGAAACTTCAACGTCATATAAGTGCTTCTACTTCCTAGTTCTAGGACATAATTCTTAAGACTACTGGATTTATGTTGACTACTGAACACTCATGTAGTCATGAGTACTTAGTTTGAAGTTGCCAAAATATTTGGTAGCTAAGTGCACATTCCCAGTTAGCGATATTAGCTAAGGTGACTTGATTATGAAATTATACATTTTATTAGTTTCAGCGGCCTGCTGCCACAGCAGGTAGTACCAGCATCGGTTATTACTAGTAGCAGTATTAATATAATTAATTAATTAATAAGAAGAAGAAGAAGAAGAATAAGGATAATAGTAATAATTTGGTCACTTTCTTTGTAAGATTACAAGTTGAAATAAACAAACCGTTCCATAGATGCTTTCTACAAAATTTCAGCCTACAAAGAGAATCCACCATGGCACTTAGTACATTTATCAATTCCTCTACCAAGAAATGTATAAAAAAGTAGAAGATATGAGAATGACCGGATAATCCCAATAAAAAAATATTAGGTTACACACTACACTAGTAAAATAGCACAGAAGCAATCAAGTTGACATAAAAAATTATAGCCTTAGTTCTCTAGTTGCAAGTTTGCAACACGTACCTATCAGTTGTAAAATCTGCACATGTCCAGTTAAGTTTCGCAAGAGCATCATGGTAAACACGACACTCCTCCTTGGTCCGAAGCCGGAATCTCCTCTCCTTGTCACATCTTGTACAGCGGATGAACTCATCGCGGTGCGATGGACGTCCATTACGGCTTTGCTTGAACCATTGTGTGACTGGTTGTAGTATTTGAGCAGAACAGTCTTTGCGAGTGGAACCTTCTCACCTTGAACCATGGCCCACACGGTGTTCCTCCACTTTCCAGCAGTCTCCCTTCCAGAGTGCTTCTCAAACGCGGAAGGAGTCAACTTATCTGAATTTTCAAGATACAAAACTTATGAAAATTATCACGGGCATCTATGATATCAGACCATTGTACTACGAGAATAACAAGCAGTACAAAAAATTACCAAAAGAAAAGCTGCGGAATATAATAAACAGTAAAAACAATTTGCGCAATGAAATGCACCATAAAACAATAATTTTTCAATGTATCATCAGCTGTGTTGTCACTCCCAAGCACATAAAAAATTATTAAGATAGGTAGCCTTCCTAAAATGATGGTGTTGTTTTAGCAAGGAGCACCCCACTGCATGCATGTACCAAGATCAACAAACATCTTATAGAAAGCCGCCGTCATAACTTATTGGCCTAAGGACTGCATATTTTGGATGCAGAGCCTTTCACATTTCTTAAATCACACTTCTATCTAGATTCATAAACAAATCCTTGAAAACTGGAAGGAGCAGTTGCAACTCAACTAGCATAATGGCAAAGTCAGCACTGATGTCATCGTTCTTAATTTTTCTAATGTTGCTTTGCACACATTTCCCTTCTATGGAAGTCAAAGAACCATGCTAGATCAAATAAAGACCAATATTTGATTTAAGGGGATAAAGAGATTTGTTGTTTAACGCACTGAGCGCTGTGCTAGAAACATTTTGGATTGATGACACTGAATACTTAATTACGTATGCAGACTATGAACTCATACAAATATGCAAACAATGCAAGATGATTGATAGCATAGTGTATAGTAACCACCCTCAGTAATACCATAACCATATAGTCTAGCAGGGTCGGTACGGATACACTGAAATTGGATATGAAAAACAAATTTTATTATCAACATATGTCGGAGACAAATGTTACAGGGACCAGCTACCAACATAGAACAGAGACAGGAATTAGCTTTCAGTCCCATTCAATGCAAATACAAGCATCCGATGTTCATGACACGAGGGCCAGCTCAACTGATAGGCACGTAACGAAACAACATGCAACCCCAAGCCAGAACATGGCCAAAGCAAAGCGCGATCTACCACAGCCGATATATGCAAAGGGAGACCTAAAAATAAGCAGAGACAGTAACAGCGTATTTTTGTCTGAATGATCAGCATGTGTGAACAAAGATGAAATCTGATCATCAACAGCATGCAGAGAGTACGACGGAAGAAATGCTTCCATCCATCCACGTACATGTGCTAGAGGCCCTGCAGAGGCAGCAGCATGAAGGTTCGCATAAACCGAATGAATGATGCAGGCGACATTAATCTCAGAGACCAGCGACCAAACATGCTACTTGCTACAGATATCCTGACATGAGCCAGAGCAACAATGCATGCTACCAACCAGGTAGTACTGGAAGCCGGGCGACGCCGCGCACGAACATGTACCGGCATTGCATGCAGATCGACTACACCGTGACCAAAAGACCAAACACCATCCGTGCATAGCTTCGATGCACGGACATGAAATCAAGAAGAAGAAAACAAGAAACAGAAGCAAGCGACGTGGGTGTATGCTGAACTGGTGATGTTGTGGGGGCACGAACCTTCACCGCAGCCTGGCGTACAATCGCAGCTAATCTCGAGGTCGCCCGAGGGGTAGATGAGGAGGCGACCCACAGCGTCGCCGTAGCGGCGGCTGGTGCATCCGCACATGACCTCCACGAAGCCCTCGCCCAAGCGCACCCCGCTCACCTCCCGAAGCTCCTCCTCACTGAACAGCGCCGCCACGCCTCCGTTCGCCGCAGCCATGTCTCCGACTCCGACCAAGTACAGGAAACTAACTCTTAAAAAAAGAAGGGCCAGAAAGCGATCTGGCCTGCGTCAAATCAAGAAACTACTGGACACCGATCAGATAACGATACAGGGAAGGCAAAACTGGTGGATCAAAGTAGAAGGAAGTTAGGCAGGTAGGTGGACAGGAGATGAGATATATAGAGGTGGGAAACTGTGGATTAACAGGAACCAAAGCGGCGCCTTTGCGCGAGGAACCACCGCGGCGAATTGGGTTACCACCAAATCTCGACGAAAGCGATCTCGGAAAGGCCCAGCGAAGAATAAATGCAAAAGGCGGCCCCTTTTCCCGGAAGCGATATATGATCCGAGGCTAAGAACAACAAGCAGAGACGGCAGGAACTAGCTGCGCAAAGGCGACTCCTTTGCGCAAGAAGAAGCGATTTGGGGGGGGGGCTAGCTTGCTCCAGATCGCGCAAGAAACGACCTGAAAAGGCGGATCTGGATGAGGGGCGCGCGGGCTTAATGCATCCTGCTCCGACTCCAGCCCTCTCGATGGCTATGGCTACGGGGGCGTCGGAGAGGGAGGAGAGGGCCGGGGAGGAAGAGGGGGAGAAGGAGGAGGAGGATAGGAGATGGAGCTCTGGTGTTGTGCTGGTGCTGGGCTTTTAACCTATGGACGGATGGGAGGATGGTTATGTTTGTGTGCGTCTCTTCTCCACGAGCCCTCGCTATTCATCAACTGTGCTTCTACTGTTTTCCATTATTGCTATTCAGAAGTCAAAACTCTTCACTGGTAATTGAAAAGAAAAAACTGTTAATTGGATTAGGATTTGAGGTTGGCTAAATAAAATTTTATAATTGGATTGAACTGTTTATCGGCTACATGCTTTATGGTGAATGTGTGACAAGATGGGGGGTGGTGGCGGCGGCGGCGGCGGATCTCTAGAACTTACACGCATGACCTAGGGCACGGTCATCCTCTCGGCTTCGCTGGCCCACACATATGGGGCCTAACTCATTACATTGGTACACATTGTGTTTTGCGTGGTCCAGAAAGAGGCCCACTATTCTAAGTTGGTCGCGGCAAGATAGAATATAGAAAATATACCAAGCATGACCAAGGACACGGTCATCCTCTCAGCTTCGCTGGCCCACACATATGGGCTTAACTCGTTACATTGGTACATATTGTGTTATGCGTGGTCCAGAAAAAGGCCCACTATTCTAGGTTGGTCGTGGCGAGATAAAAATATAAAAATATATCACGAGTAGTCTCCCCGGTCTATCTCGGGGAGGCCGCCCCCTAATTTGGCCTTGCTTGACTTCTGGTATGTTGCTTTAGTACTTTCAGGCGTAGTTATATGCCTCAGCATGTCGAACTGTCATGGTGAAGCTGTCACTTATGTGTCCTTTGTCTAAAAAGTTGTTCTTTTAGTACTTTCACCTAGAATGTAACCAAATAACAATGTATTTTTTGGATTACAATGACCTTTTTTAATAGAAGACCAAATCGCACTCAAAATAAAATTATGATCAATCAACCATAATTTCCTAACATATACTCCCCCATTGATTCACACAACCTAGGTTATGAGTACCAACTGGCCGAGATTGGTTTGTATTTGGAAATAGAAGGGCAAATAGTTGGCTCAATCTCTTCTCATCAAGATGGTGAAACACACAATTATTTATTTAGTTGATAATTTGCGTGAATAATTTCCCATATTTGTTCTATTTCTAGTTTCTTCTACGATGAATGGCTCGTATGGTTATGTATAGAATTGATAATTTTGGACATGATTAAACTATTACTGTATTATCCACACATGGAGGTTGCCATATATTCCATATCGTTAGATCAAACTAAAGACGATAACGAATGTGTAAAACAGATGTTGAAGAAAACAAGAGTTTGGTAAGAGTGCGGGTTTGGTTTGCATAAATAGATAAACCATATTGATCATAATAAACCAAGTCAAATCAAAGTGAAACCGCATGAAATGTGACCTTGGTCTTACTTCGTGAATATATAATTATTCAAAGAGAGGTCGGAGTGAGCTCTAAATATTCCGAGCTTTCCTTTTAAACCGTGATCGGAGAAGATTTTCCTCTTTTCGTCATCATGGAAATAAAAATCATATTTCCTTGTAACTTATACACTTGTCCTATGAACCAAGAACACCCATGAATTTGACACGTTAATTAAGACTCTCCATCATATAAAAACGTGCTAAGAATTCATAGGTGGCTACTCCCTACTTTTTTAATATAAGATGTTTTAGGTGGTACACTAAAATGAGTGAACATATAAAGTAAAGTGTGTCTACATAAATTTGCGTGCATGTGAATGTGGATAAAAGCTAAAACATTTTATATTAAAAAACGAAGGGAGTAGGTCATAATAGTAGGTCTTTCCATTTGTGAAACTAGTACTCAATTATAAGTTAGTTAGCGGTTTACTATACTACATTGTGTTTTAAACGGTGGTAATACCAAAGTTTAGTGTGATGTTAGCGTCTAGCTATGTGTGCGTTTTTGGAAATTCATAATGTTTGAGCAGCTAATTGTACTCCCTCCGTTTAGGTTTATAAGTCCTCTACGTATCACTAGGTCGTAAATTTGAGCAACATAATGTGATTTATATATTGTAAAAAATATATAATTAGAAAATTCAGACTTTACATTTTCTAATGGTATATTTTTTGTATTTAAATTTTTATATTATATTAGTTAAATTCACGACCTAGTAATACGTAAAGGAATTATAAACCTAAACGGAGGGAGTACATTCGTTTCCTGGAAAAAAGGGCCAGTAGTTAATATGCCACTTGGAATAATTTTAAAAGTAATCTAGTGGACGTGTCACTTCATACGTACGTAATGGTATTTCCTTTTTTTGAGGGGAGTTTGTGTAGGTGAGGTATGGAGCGCCGACGTCTTGTGCCCTTTGCGCAGCATATCGAGGACAGGGCCGCGGCGATAGGGGGGAACAAAATTCTGGGATTCCGCCGCGCACCACTAGCAAAACCACAGGGCCCTACCGTGGCTGTGAGGAGGGAGGGAGGCGGCGGTGGTTGTGAGGTGAAGCCTCGACGCTGGACGCTGATACGTTGGGGAGGCTGCGTGTGAGAGAGAGCCCCAACTCCCGAGGCAGCGGAGGCTGGCTGGCGCGCGGCTAGTAGTCGCACCGTGCGCGTGGCGTGTGTCCGTGTGACATCACGGGCCAGGGCGTTTTCCGTCGGGTTTTCCGCTGCACGGTGTTGGCTCCTCGGTCGCCGGGCTGTCTCGCGCTCTCTCGTCGTCGCCAACGTGCGCGTCGGTGGATCCTGGTTACGGGTCGATCGTGCGCCGCGCCGCTGGGTTGCACGCGCACGAGGCCAGCCCTGGTTGTTGCGGTCTACCCACACGGTTCACGGTGGCGGAGCTTGAAAAAAAACTTAATTCAAACCAATGCAACAAACAAGAGTTTTATATTGCTATATAGGCCACACTGGATGCAAAATGCACGTCGATTGACATCCATAATTCCATATATATATTTATTTTTTTGAAACGAACATAATTCCATACATATGTTGTTTGTTTTTCAAATGTCAGTTTTGTTGCACAACCTCTGCCGGCTGGCCGGTCCCGAGGGTGTGCAGCGTAGTCGAAGGAGACGAAGGCGAAGAACACACGTACAGAAAAGTAGAAACACAGGGTATAGGCAAAGTTTTCTTTATTGATCTCTTTCTGTAACCAGTACGTACAATATTGCCTTGCTTATATAGGGGAAAGGATAAGACCCACTAAACCCTAAACGTGGGGAGAGCCCACCGTAATGGGCTCCCGCATGCACACGTATGGGCCTACTTTCCCAACACTCCACCTTGGGTTTTATCCGTATAGGCATGACTCAAAACTCCGAAAAACCCAATGGAAAAAATATGGAGAAAAATACATGGTATACTTTTGCTATGTTACACGAATTGCCTCATTAAAAACCTTATGTGAGAAACTTCATAAAAACTCACTAAAGGGAAAAAGAGTACAACTCACTTAACTTTTCAGTCAAGTACTCAATCATCGGGATCGAGATTTCAACGATGAGTTTGTGAAGATTCTCCCCCTGAACCTTGCATCTCTCTAAGTTTTATCATACCCATTCCACGAACACATCTCTCGAAAGAAGATGCTGGTAATGATTTAGTGAACAAATCAGCAAGATTTTCACACGACTTAGTATGCAAGATTCTTACTTCGTTCAACTTTTGCAATTCATGTGCATAGAAGAATTTGGGGTCGATATGTTTTGTGAGATTGCTCTTCACATAACCCGTCTGGACTTGTGCAACACAAGCGGCATTATCTTCATAGATGATAGTTGGGGTTTGGACGCTGTTCAGCCCACATGTCAGCTGGATGTGGCCGATCATCCGTCGAAGCCATGCACACTCTCGTGATGCTTCATACAATGCTATGATTTCCGAGTGGTTCGTCGAAATTGTTACTAAAGTTTGCTTAGACGATTTCAAGGAAATTGCTGTTCCACCACAAAGGAAAACATATCCAGTCTGAGACTTCGCAGTATGCGGGTCTGACAAGTACCCAGCATCAGCATATCCTACGAGCGTAAGATCTTGATTCCTCCGGAAAAACAAGCCAAAATCTTTGGTCCCTTGGAGGTATCGGAAGACGTTCTTGATGCCTTTCCAATGTCTATTGGTAGGCTCAGAACTGTACCTAGCAAGCAAATTGACGGCAAACGCAATGTCCGGCCGTGTACAATTCGCGAGATACATGAGTGCGCCAACTGCACTCAGGTAGGGGAATTCTGGTCCCAGAACTTCCTCCCCCTCTTCCTTAGGCCTGAACGGGTCCTTGTCCCGCTGTAAAGATCTCCCAATCATGGGGGTCTTAGAAGGATATGCCTTATCAAATCCAAATCTTTCTAACACCTTCTGGGTGTAGGCAGACTGGTGCATTAAGATCCCAGAAGGGGAATGCTCAAGTTGTAGACCTAGGCAGAACTTGGTTTTGCCTAAGTCCTTCATCTCGAATTCCGACATCAGGTAGGAACTCGCTTCCTCAATATCCTCAGGTGTACCGATTAGGTTCAAATCATCCACATACACTGAGATAATACAGAAACCATCTTCTGATCTCCGTATAAAAACACATGGGCAAGCTTCATTGCTCGTGTAGCCCTTCTGATGAAGGAAATCGCTTAAACGATTATACCGCATCCTACCCGACTGTTTAAGTCCATACAGTGACTTCTTAAGCTGAACACTGTATAAACTTCTATTTGCTCTACCTTGGTTCGGAACAGGTATACCTTCGGGAACCTTCATGTATATGTTCGAATCCAAGTTACCATAAAGGTGAGTGATACGTCTCCAACGTATCTATAATTTCTTATGATCCATGCTAATATTATACCAATTGTCACATGTTTTATATACACTTTATATCATATTATGACATTTATTGGACTAACCTATTAACAAGATGCCACAGTGCCAGTTTCTGTTTATTATGTCTGTGTATTGTAGAAAAGGCCCGAAAACCAAAGTGCTCGGAAAAATCCAGAAAAATTACAGAAATTCTATTTCGCCAGAAGACCCACGGAGGCAGAAGGGCAAGTCCAGCGGAGGCCCACGACCTCCTCACCATGCCGTCGCGCGGCCTGGAGGGGGGTGGCGCCGCCACGTGGTGAGGCCGCCTCGTGCACGCCCTCGCGTTGCCCTTTGGCCTATATATTGCTCCTGCCCCGAAAACCCTAAAAGAATCGACGATTTCTCCAGAAGAGTTCCGTAGCTCCGCCGCCACCAAAAACCCTAATTCGGGGACAGAAGTCTCTGTTTCGGCACCTTGCCGGGACGGGGAATTGCCCCCGGAGCCATCTCCATCGACTCCACCGCCATCTTCATCGCCGTTGCCGCCTCCCATGATGAGGAGGGAGTAGTTCTCCCCCGAGGCTGAGGGCTCTACCGGTAGCTATGTGGTTTACCTCTCTCTCCCATGGTGTGATCTTTATGTGATCATGAGCATTGCTAGTATCGCTGAATTCATATGTAATGTTTATGCTACTCAAGTGATTTTATCTAGTTTCCGGAGTCATTGTGACAACACGGTATCAAGGTGACAGTGTGGGTACTTGTGTGTGACTCTATAAATAATTTAGATATTATCATGGCTTATTCTTTGTGGAATTGTGGTGTTTGTTTACTCAGACTTTGAGGTGTGCTTTTGTAGCCCTACGCATAGTACTCTTGTTTCACCAAGAAGGAGAATAATCCCGAGTAGCACTTACTTGCGTTCAGTTGTGCTAAAATGTTGAGAGATACCACTAGTGAAAGTATGATCCTAGGCCTTGTTTCTAAGCATTGAAACACCGTTTACAACAAGTTCTACTACATGTTTGTTTGCTGCCATTTTTATTTCAGATTGCAATTACTACTTATAATCATCCATATTACTTGTATTTCACTATCTCTTCGCCGAACTAGTGCACCTATACATCTGACAAGTGTATTAGGTGTGTTGGGGACACAAGAGACTTCTTGTATCTTAATTGCAGGGTTGCTTGAGAGGGATATCTTTGACCTCTACCTCCCTGAGTTCGATAAACCTTGGGTGATTCACTTAAGGGAAACTTGCTGCTGTTCTACAAACTTCTGCACTTGGAGGCCCAACACTGTCTACAAGAATAGAAGCGTGCGTAGACATCAAGCTATTTTCTGGCGCCGTTGCCGGGGAGGTAAGTGTTGGAAGGTATCTCCTTTAGATTCTGCAATTATTTCTTTTTGTTTCTTGTTTTTATTTTCACTAGTTAGGCTTAATGGAAAACAACAAAAAAATTAGAGATCTTTATGAACTTTATATTGAATTAGGACATGATGCTTTTGAAGAGAAAATTAAAAAACCTATGGAAGTTTGTTTGCATAATAGTGGTAGCAATGTTATTAGCATGAATTCTTTGAACACCATTATTGCTAATGTTATGGAAAAGTCTAAGCTTGGGGAAGCTGGTTGTGATGAATATGATATTTTTAGTCCCCCAAGCTTTAAGGAGGAAATTTGCTTTGATAATAATTTGCCTCCAATTTATGATGATTATAATGATTGTGATATTTTCAGTCCACCTACTATTGAGGATATAGTTTATGTTGATTATGATATGCCTCCTATATATGATGTTTGCAATGATGAATATGATATTTTCAGTCCATCTACTATTGAGGATAAAATTCATTATGATTATTCTATGCCTCCAATTTATGATGATTACAATGATGGATGTGATACTTTTACTCTCACTATTACTAATGATACTGTTTATGCTTATGTGGAGAGTAATGCTACTTTTATGCATGTGGATCATGATAAGAATGCTTTATGTGATAGCTATATTGTTGAGTTTATTCATGATGCTACTGAAAATTATTTTGAGAGAGGAAAATATGGTTATAGAAATCTTCATGTTATTAAATTCCCTCTCTTTATGTTGGAAGTTTTGAAGTTGCACTTGTTTTGTCTTTCTATGCTAGATGCTTCATGCTTCAATAATTTGTTTTCTTACAAGATTCCTTTGCATAGGAAGGTGGTTAGACTTAAATGTGTTTAATATTTGCTTCTTGATGCTCTCTTATATTCAACTCTTATACATATGAGAGCATTATCAAAAATTTCATGCCTAGCTAAAAGGCTTTAAAGAAAAGCGCTTGTGGGAGACAACCCATCATTTTATTTCTGTTATTTTTATTTTATTTGAGTCAAGGAGTGTGCTTACTTCTGTAACAACTCCTTTGTATCTTTATTTTATTGCATTGTTGTGCCAAGTAAAGTCTCTAGTAGAAAGTTGATGCTAGATTTGGATTTCTGCACAGGGACAGATTTTTGCTGTCCACGGTTTTGAGCTTTATTCACTCCAGAAAAATTGAAAAATTCTGAAAAAATTCGTGCGTGATCCTCAGATATGTACGCAACTTTCATTAGTTTTGAGTTTCTCAATCTGAGCAACTTAAGTGCCTCGAAAAAATTCGTCTTTACGGACTGTTCTGTTTTGACAGATTCTGCCATTTATTTTGCATTGCCTCTTTTACTATGTTTGATTGGATTTCTTTGCTCCATAAAACATCAGTGGCTGTAGCTAATGTCCAGAAGTATTGGTGATGATTGTGTCACTGTAGAATATGTGAATTTTTGATTATGCACTAACCCTCTAATGAGAATTATTTGAGTTTGGTGTGGCGGAAGTTTTCAAGGATCAAGCGAGAAGGATGATATGATGTGATCAAGAAGAGTGAAAAGCCTAAGCTTGGGGATGCCCCCGTGGGTCACCCAAGCATATTTCAAGAAGACTCAAGCGTCTAAGCTTGGGGATGCCCAAGGCATCCCCTTCTTCATCAACAACTTATCAGGTCATCTCTAGTGAAACTATATTTTAATTCTTCCACATCTTATGTACTTTACTTGGAGCGTCTGTGTGCTTTTATTTTCGCATTGTTATTTTTATTTTCTGAATAAATTGGATCCTAGCATTCTTGTGTGGGAGAGAGACACGCTCCGCTTTTTCATGTGAATACTCATATTCTTCACTTATACTGTTGAGTATTCTTATCTAGCTACTGCTATGCTTTTAGCTCCTGTTTTTCATGCATCTCTTATTCAGAGCTGTTAGTTCTTGTAGAGTAATACTCTCTTGTTTCATTTGTAATTATTTGGAGAGTTTTTGTTGAAATAAGTTGATTGGTGTTTGGTTGGAAACAGAAAATGCAACATGTGGTAGATGGTATATCGAAAAGACACACATATAGATCATTGTCTTGGATAATTTGATACTTGGCAATTGTTTTGAGCTCTCAAGTATTTCATGTTTAAGCTCTTGCATCATGTAGTTAAAAACCTATTAGTAAAGAACTACCGTAGAGCTTGTTGAAATTTGGTTTGCATGTTTGCTATCTCTAAGGTCTAGATATTTTCTGGTAAAAGTGTTTGAGCAACAAGGAAGACAGTGTAGAGTCTTATAATGCTTGCAATATGTTTTCATGTAAGTCTTGCTGTACCGGTTGATATCTTGTGTTTGCTTCAAACAACCTTGCTAGCCTAAACTCTGTACTGAGAGGGAATGCTTCTCGTGCATCCAAACCTTGAGCCAAAACCCATGCCATTTGTGTCCACCATAACTACCTATTATGTGGTATTTTCTGCCATTCCAAGTAAATACTTCATGTGCTACCTTTAAACTATTCAAAAGCTATTATCCCTTATTTGTGTCAATGTTTTATAGCTCATGAGGAAGTATGTGGTGTTTTATCTTTCAACCTTGTCATTTACTCCTGACAGACTTTCACCAATGGACTAGTGGCATATACATCCGCTTATCCAATAATTTTGCAAAAAGAGCTGGCAAATGGGGTGCCCAGTCCCAATTAATTACAACTTTCACCTTTAATTCTCTTCACATGTTTTGCCCTGATTTATCAGTAAGCAATTTAAAAAGTTGATCATTAAAATAGACACTCCTCCATGGTATGTGATTGTTGGAAGGCACCCGAGGATTCGGTTAGCCATGGCTTGTGTAAGCAAAGGTTGGGAGGAGTGTCACCCAAATTAAAGTACATGTGTAAACAAAAGAGAAGAGGGATGATCTGCCTTTGGGTAGAAATAACGTCCTTCATGGGAGCCGCTCTTGAAAGTCTGGTTGACAAGGGGGTTAGAGTGCCCACTACCATTCGTTGACAACAACAAACACCTCTCAAAACTTTATTTTTATGCTCTCTATATGATTTCAAAACTTAAAAAGCTCTAGCACATGATTTAATCCCTGCTTCCCTCTGCGAAGGGCCTTTCTTTTACTTTAGTTGAGTCAGTTTACCTACTCCTTTCTATCTCAGAAGCAAACACTTGTGTCAACTTTGTGTGCAACAATTTTTATATGCTTACTTATTGCACTTATTATATTGCTTTGTGTTGACAATTATCCATGAGATATACAAGTTGAAAGTTGAAAGCAATTGCTGAAACTTAAATCTTCCTTTGTGTTGCTTCAATGCCTTTTATTTAGAATCTATTGCTTTATGAGTTAACTCTTATGCAAAACTTTTTGATGCTTGTCTTGAAAGTACTATTTGTGAAAAGTTTTTGCTTATATGATTCAGTGTTTACTCATTATCTATTTGTTAGCAAACTATAGACCATTGCCTTGAGTCACTTCATTCATGACATATGCTTTACAATATTATTTGATCAAGATTATGTGGTAGCATGTCACCTAAGAAATTATTTGTTGTTATCGTTTTACCTACTCGAGGACGAGTAGAACTAAGCTTGGGGATGCTTGATACGTCTCCAACGTATCTATAATTTCTTATGATCCATGCTAATATTATACCAATTGTCACATGTTTTATATACACTTTATATCATATTATGACATTTATTGGACTAACCTATTAACAAGATGCCACAGTGCCAGTTTCTGTTTATTATGTCTGTGTATTGCAGAAAAGGCCCGAAAACCAAAGTGCTCGGAAAAATCCAAAAAATTACAGAAATTCTATTTCGCCAGAAGACCCACGGAGCAGAAGGGCAAGTCCAGCGGAGGCCCACGGCCTCCTCACCATGCCGTCGCGCGGCCTGGAGGGGGGTGGCGCCGCCACGTGGTGAGGCCGCCTCGTGCACGCCCTCGCGTTGCCCTTTGGCCTATATATTGCTCCTGCCCCGAAAACCCTAAAGAATCGACGATTTCTCCAGAAGAGTTCCGTAGCTCCGCCGCCACCAAAAACCCTAATTCGGGGACAGAAGTCTCTGTTTCGGCACCCTGCCGGGACGGGGAATTGCCCCCGGAGCCATCTCCATCGACTCCACCGCCATCTTCATCGCCGTTGCCGCCTCCCATGATGAGGAGGGAGTAGTTCTCCCCCGAGGCTGAGGGCTCTACCGGTAGCTATGTGGTTTACCTCTCTCTCCCATGGTGTGATCTTTATGTGATCATGAGCATTGCTAGTATCGCTGAATTCATATGTAATGTTTATGCTACTCAAGTGATTTTATCTAGTTTCCGGAGTCATTGTGACAACACGGTATCAAGGTGACAGTGTGGGTACTTGTGTGTGACTCTATAAATAATTTAGATATTATCATGGCTTATTCTTTGTGGAATTGTGGTGTTTGTTTACTCAGACTTTGAGGTGTGCTTTTGTAGCCCTACGCATAGTACTCTTGTTTCACCAAGAAGGAGAATAATCCCGAGTAGCACTACTTGCGTTCAGTTGTGCTAAAATGTTGAGAGATACCACTAGTGAAAGTATGATCCCTAGGCCTTGTTTCTAAGCATTGAAACACCGTTTACAACAAGTTCTGCTACATGTTTGCTTGCTGCCATTTTTATTTCAGATTGCAATTACTACTTATAATCATCCATATTACTTGTATTTCACTATCTCTTCGCCGAACTAGTGCACCTATACATCTGACAAGTGTATTAGGTGTGTTGGGGACACAAGAGACTTCTTGTATCTTAATTGCAGGGTTGCTTGAGAGGGATATCTTTGACCTCTACCTCCCTGAGTTCGATAAACCTTGGGTGATTCACTTAAGGAAACTTGCTGCTGTTCTACAAACTTCTGCACTTGGAGGACCAACACTGTCTACAAGAATAGAAGCGTGCGCAGACATCAGTAAGCGGTGACAACATCCATAAGTTTCATTTTCAAGTCCAAGTTTACTGCCATTGAGATCAAGTATCTAAAGGTAATTCCATCCATTACAGGTGAGTAAGTTTCCTCAAATTCGACACCTGGTCGCTGAGAGAATCCTTGAGCAACGATCCTTGCTTTGTACCATACTACCTCGTTATTTTCGTTTCTCTTTCGAACAAAAACCCACTTGTGGCCAACAGGGCGTATGTGGGAAGGGGTTAGACAAACAGGTCCAAACACCTCTCTTTTGTTAAGAGATACTAACTCGGGAGTTATCGCCTTCTGCCAATCTTTCCAATCCGACCTCTTCTTACAATCAGCAAGCGTGTTAGGCTCGGGGTCAGGATCTATGATTGAGGCAATTTTAATGGCAAAAATATATGTCGACATTTGCCATGGCTCGATTAATTGACTCACCAGAATCGACATAGTTAATGGCCATTTCGTCATGGGGTGCATCAGGCACATTCCCTTCCTCCACCGGATTTCCCAATCCAGGAGAAAGGTCCTTTAGCTTTCCCGCTCCAATGTGTGCGCACACATCTTCGCTGGGTATTTCCGATATAGGAAAATTCAAGTCTGGAATTTCGTGCACTGAAATTTCCGTGCTTGTGCCAGGTCTCGACTGGCACCCCTCTTGAGGGGCAGGCTGTGATAAATCTCTCTTGTCCTTTTTCTTCGGGCGTCCCCGAGTACTTGGGATTTGAGGAACCGGATTCCGCGTCCTTTTAGGCCTTAGGGCGGGAGCGGGTATACCCTTATCTGTCTTTGGTATTTCAACCCTTTCCGGTTCATTGCGTGCAGGCACATGCGACTTTGTCACAGTCTTTAGATCACTAAAATGATCAGGCAGTTGATTCGCTAAGGAATGCAAATCTATTATCTTTTGGACTTCTTTATCAGACTCAGCAGTGCGCGGGTCATGAGCGTGGATCCCCGTGGCTTGCCACGTGATTTCTCGACTTTCATCATCAAGGGATTGATTATCTCCCCCTAAAGTCGGGAAAAGATCCTAGTAAAAAATGCAATCAGCGAAACGGGCCGTATGACAGTCTCCTGTCGCGGGGTCCAGAAACCTGATTATGGACACAGTCTCATAACCAACGTATATCCCCGACTTACGGAGCGGTCCCATCGCTGATCGCTGAGGGGGTGTTATTGGTACATATACCTGGCAACCGAACCTACGAAGGTGGGAAATTTTCGGTGCCGACCCTTGCGCAAGCTGCATAGGAGAGTGGATGTTGTAGGCCGATGGTCGAAAGTTGATGAGATTGGCCGCGTGTAAAACTGCGTGACCCCAACATGTAGTTGGTAATTTACAACCCTGAAGGAGCGGTCTGGCAATGAATTTAATTCTTTTAATCAGTGCCTCCGCAAGTCCATTTTGTGTGTGAATGTGCGGTATAGAGTGCTCAAGTTTGATTCCCGTTGCCATGCAATAATCATCGAACGCCTTTGAAGTAAATTCACCGGCGTTGTCCATTCGAATAGACTTGATACGATAATCAGGGAATTTATTCCTCATTTGTATGATCTGTGAGATCAACTTTGCAAAAGCATGGTTCCTTGTTGACAGCAGGCTAACATTGGACCAGTTAGAGGAAGCATCGATGAGCACCATGAAGTACCTAAACGGACCCGAGAGGGGCTGAATAGGACCGCATATGTCCCCTTGGATACGTTCCAAGAACGCGGGGATTTCATCCTTCACCTTTAGGGGGGTTGGTCTAATGATTAATTTCCCCGTAGCGCATGCGGAGCACACGAAATCATCAGGATTCGGGAAATTTTTGACATTAACACTATGACCATTCGAGTTGTTAATTATATTTCTCATCATTCTAAGACCGGGATGGCCTAACCGATCATGCCAGAGGCTGAAAAGTTCAGAGCTTCGAAAAACAGTTTTAATGGTAGTGTACACAGGCGGTGCTACAATCTTGGTTTAGTACAACCCTGTAGCGAATGAAGGAAGCCTTTCGACAACATGTTTACCATTTTCATCGTGCTTTGTGATGAGTAGGTATTCCTTACCATTGTCATCATCATGGGTCTCAATATGGAAACCATTAGCTCGAATATCTTTAAAACTTAAGAGTGTACGAGTCGATTCTGGGTACAACAGTGCCTCATTGATGACCAAAGTTGTTCCCATGGGGAGTATAATAGTTGCTCGTCCGGAGCCAACTACATGCGGACCGCATCCGGCGATCGTCGTAATATTCCCTCAATTTTAGTAATGGACTCAAAGTATTTTGTTTCTCTCAAGATGGTATTAGTGGTACCGCTATCGGCAAGGCACGTTTCCTCCATTCGGGCACCACACGTGTTCTAAAATATAGCGTCTAATTAATAAAAATGAAGCGAGGAAGATGCAACATTAATACATAAACGCACAAATAATTCAGAACATAACACAATAATCTCTATTAAATGATGGAATAAATGAATGAAAACAAATTCATCCAATCGCCGATGAACGAATAAATGTTGGTGAAACAAATATTATTGCTCTCATAGAGCTTACAACCAAATCGAAATAATTGTATCAAATTTATTGCCATAAAGGAATCATGAAATAAATGAGGGGAATTTAGGTGGATTACGCAAAGTATCCATCCACCTCAGCCCTAATCTCGAGCTCACTCATCTTCTCTTCATTAGCGAGCAACGCCGCGACAGAGTCGATGTCCAGCTGTGGCGCTGGAGGGGGCACGATGTGCGCAACCTCCATGGACACGATGGCGTTCGTGGGAACCGCCACACGTGCCTCCATAGGCGCCTCGCTCTACGCCACCACGGGCGCGGCGGTGGGCGTGGGGATCATCACGGGCCCGCTGCAGGTGCCAGTGGTGCCTCCACCTGGACATGGTTTGTCTCGCGTGCCTTCTTGGCCTTGTACGTGTCCACGACGTGCTTTGGGGCATGACACTGCCTTGAGAAATGGGTCTTGGAGCCGCAACGGAAGCAATCCTAGGGCCTAGCCTCCCCCTGACCCGCCTGATGTTGCTTGGCCGGGTGGGGAGGGTTAGGTCCCTTCTTGCCTTTCTTGCCACGCTTCTTGAACTTGGGCTGGCGCACCTTGTAGGTGCCGGCATAAACTTCCTGATGTGGACCCCCTCCGAATGGCTGCGAGTTGAAGTTCTTTTTGAGAACCTCATCCTGCGCCTCAGCCACCTGGAGGGCGTCGATAAGCAGAGCATACTGCGTGAAGTTCTCCTGGCGGTAGGTCCGCTGATGCATGTAAAATGCATACATGAACTTTGCATTATATTACTTATATTTCAATCATATTTGCATCATATAAGGGTTATATCATTGTTTTATATTGATTTTGGGAATATTTCACAGTTTCCCTATTTTTCTGGAATTAACCCTGCACTGGCAGAAAACCCTATTTTCTATATTTTGATGTTTCAGGGACCCAAACGACGTCCAAATGACCTAATATTTTGCGGGGATCATTTTTTGGAAGGAACAAAGCGTAGGAGCGAAGGAAGCGAAAAAATGGAAACCCGAGGGCCAAAAGAGGTGGGCCCACGCGGCCAGATTCCTTGGCCGCGTGGGACCCCCTATCCTGGGCCTCGAGCCTCCGATGCCGTCGATCTTCTCCCCGAGCCTTCGTCTTGACCTAAAAACGACTATAAAAATAGTCCCCCGACGGCTTTCGGAAGGGAGCGCCGCAGAAACACAAAACCACGAAACAGAAGACCTGGAGCTGCAGATTGGAGGGGGAAAACTCCGGCGGGGCGCTGCCGGGGTGGTCTCCATCTTCTCCAACATCTCCACCATCATCACCATGATGAAGGGGGAGTAGTCCACCCCCTGGACTTTGGGTTTGTGGTGGTAACTTGATCTAATCTCTCTATGTATGATCATTGTTGAAGTCCATATGATGTGCCTTGCATAAGTATGGATCTATCTATGTAATTCCTATGGTGGATATTGTGGTATGAGATGATATTTGTTATGCATTTACCGTTGTGTTGGATCTTTTATGACTTGTCATACTTTGGAGATATTCTATGATGCATGTGATGGTTCGATTTATGCATAATGCCTTGTTTATCCATGTCATGAGGTGATTGACACCACCAAGTGTAGATAGATGAGAGAGATGTGGTCATGCACACGAAATATGAATCATTGCACTAGTGTTTAGAATATTGTCCATTATGAAGTATGATGTATGTAGGTACGGGATGGCCGATGTGACAACGGCATATGTATTGAGTGACACAATACAGCCCAACATCCTTTATCTGGGGGTAAAAAGGAAGAAGTATGATGTGGGAGTGACAACAAACCACGCTAGCCTTACGAGGGTGACCTAGCAACACAAATGATTATTTTCTTTCAACTATGTGTTTTAGGACATGTAGCCGTCATAGAAGTTTACCATTAAAGCATGACAATTGTGTGTACTTTTTATCTATAACATGATAATCACCATAGATGGGAGAGAGGATTGAGTGAACCCATGAACCCATGTCCATTGTTCCTATAAGAGAAAACCTTTGTCTTGTCCTCTTGCATTGAAGAGGATTGGGACACTTTTACATTCTTGTTTTGTTACATTAAACTTCCATCCATTAAATCAACCATCTTGTTCTTTAAACTTGTTTAGTGCATAATCAACTAAAACTTGTGACACTTTAGTTGTAGGGAATAGATAACTTTTCCTTCTTGCTCCTGCGGATCGATACCCTACTTCCACATTGAGAGGTGCTACAGTGATCCCCTGCTCTTGGGGTTATCAAGTACTTTTCTGGCGCCGTTGCCGGGGAGCGTAGCGCTTAAGTTTCTATTCTTGTGTGCACTAGACTTTAGATTTATTTTATCTTGTTTTATATCTTACAATCACCTAAGCTTGGGGAGGTTGCACCTACGTGAGCATCATCTTATCCATCTTTACCTTCAAATCATTTTATTTTGTTTTGTTATTGTCTTGCATATTTCGGTTTGCATATTTTATTTTCAGTTTTGCATTTTGTGTTGCATTGGTTATTTCGGTTTGCATTGTTCAGTATCATTTTATTTTCAGTTTTCATCTAAAAACTTAAAATCCATAAAAATTAAGTGTTGCTTTTGATTTGTGTTTCAAGCTATGGAGGAAGGTTATGTCAAAACTATTGGAGCTTACTATGAATATCGATCTACCAAAGAAGGAAATAGAATGCTTGAATTGCTTGAACATCTCGATGATATGGCTATTGAGTTTTGTGAATTACATGATGTAACTTGCTGCTTTAGAAAAGACTATAAACACTCTCCCTATCAATGTAAGCACAACAGTGATCCTCTAATTGCTTGTTATCGTGAAAATAAATTTTCATGCCCTGATATAGAACAAGTTGAGAAATATATTGCTTATGTTGCAGCCCATGAAATAGACTTTCTTATTGATAATTTTTTTGCAACTAGTCATGAAGCTCGTGTAATGAAAGGACACATTTCTATTCTTCTCCAACTTTGCAAAAAAGAGTTTAGTGATAATGTTTATGTTAAAGAAAGAATTCTTGCTGCCATGGAAAGTACTAATATTTTGCAGGAAAAGGATAATGAAAACATAAGCTTGGAAGAGGAAGTATGTGAAGAGGAGATTGAAATGGATGTGTTCCAACCTAAGCTTGGGGAAGAATTGGATCTCCCAACTTCACCATCAACATTTGATAGTAGCACTCAAACTCAAAAGTCTTTTGTTATTTATGAAAACCCATGTTATGATGAGTGTCAAACTAAAAATTCTATGGTCCTATATGATAACTCATGCTATTATGATGAAACTAATAATGCTCCTTTACTTTCTATTAATGCTACTAGTGAACTTATTGATGATAATGAGGAGTATTGCTTAAATATGCTATATGATAATGCTTTAGATGATGGTCCTATGCTTATTGATAAACCTCCATGTTTAGTTGTTACTAAATTATGTGAGGATAAAAATGATATACTTGCTGTTTGTGATGTTACTCTTACTCATGAGAGTCCTACTTTGTTTCTGGATTCTCCTAATTACACCATAGAGGAGAAATTTGCTTATGTTGAGAAATACTTATGTGGTTTGCAATTACCTTTAGTTCCAAATCTTTGTTGCAACCATGATATTAAACTTGATATTGATCTTAATAACTATTTTGAAAGAGGGAAGCATGCTAATGAATTCCATAATAAATTTAATGATCCTCTTTATGTACCTAAATTATCTAAGTTGGATGAGTCCAATGGTTATATGGGTGAATTTACTTTTACTTCTTGCAACTATTATGAAAGAGGAGGTGATAAGAGCCCTCTTTATGTTGCTAATAACTATAAGTTGCAAGTATCTACTGTTAATATGCATTGGAAAATTTCTATTTATTGTGCTTCATTCATATACAAAATGCCAATGCATAGAAAGAAAGTTAGACTTTGTTGTTATTACTTTTGTGTTTTGTTTTTCTCTCTACTAGGTCTCAACTTGAATATTATTTTGATTGGATTGATAACACCATGGGACCCTGGTATTATGCATGAACACTTCTCAAGGAAGAGGGACACACCAAAGAACAAGCTCCCTCATGAGCTTCAACCTTCATGATCACCAAAGTAAGAAGCCTAGCTACATGGCTATAAAGAAAGCGCTTTACGGGAGGCAACCCGGTTGTTTTTATTTTTGATTTTCTTTGTGTCCTCTTGCTGTAACAAGAGACTTAGTTTTTAGTTTTGTTTCTGGAATTTTTAATAAAGTGCCAAGTTTTACCTATTTTGGCTTGAAAAAGTTGCTTTTTGCATTCGGAGATTTATTCCAGCACGAATCTGTGCACGGTATGATTTTTCATTCCTATTCTGTGACTCCGAATGAGCTGAAATTTGAACTGTAGTTGCAACTTTTCATCCTCTGTAAGCGTGAATTTTTCAGATTTTTTCGACATATTTAAGTAGGGTAGAAAAATGCGTTTTGCTGCTGCTGTTTTTCTGGACAGATTCTGTCCCATTTTGTTTGATGCATTCTTTGAACTTTTAACTTGAATCTTTTTGATCCAATTGAGTTTATAAGTAGGCATACAACATTATACACTTTCTGGACATTCATATGAATTTTTGTTTAAGGATTTTATGCAGCAAGCAATTCATTTGTCTATCACTACTAATGTCCCCCACAGAAAAGAGATGGGAGAAACGGTGTTTTGAAGTTTTTTCACAGGGATTAGAGGAGATGCACCAAGAGTTATCCAAGGATGGTGAAGACCATAAGCTTGGGGATGTGAAGACAACCCCATTGGACCAACACACTCTCGGTTTGCACACGTCTAACTTCTGTTTTTCGATCAATGCACTTTATCGCATAAACTTGGAGCGTCTTTTATTTTTGTTATTTCGGTTTGGTTTTTATTTGTGAGACCACCACTTCATTTATTATGAGAGAGCTACTGGAAATTTGGGTTGAATTAAGTTGGATGCTATTAAAAAGATTGGGAAAGGGATGTTTGAGTTGATTCAAAAAGATACATATAGTTGCATGATTCATGTGCTTTTTAATGAGTATTAATTTGCAAGTGTTTTATCAAGAGCTATCTTTTATTCATGTTTTGATGCTGAATGTTACTTTACTTTGTTTAACATGGATTGATTAGTTCTATGGACACTTATGCATGCATTTAGACGGTCAACTTTCTCCCTTTGCTAGCCCAAAAATTCCAACAAGTAAAAACTTGTTTTCCAACACCTTCAACCAAAGTTTTCCAGTGAGTCCACCATATCTACCTATTAGCTTATGCTATTCCGAGTATGTTTATCATGTTATATTGTATTATCTATGTTTCCAAATTAAAATGCTTATGTTATTGATTGTTATGGGAAAGTTGGTTAAAAAGCTCTCACGAACTTGATGCACACTTTACTTTTATTGCACTTAATAAACATGAACCATTGTGATTAAAATTATGAAGTTGTATGCTTGACAAGAGTCTTGGTTGGGAGTTAGCTCATATGTGCTGTCACATGGCAAGCTTTCAACGTGCTCTTAATTATATTTAGTTGATATCATGTACTTTTGTTTATGGATGCTTATCATGGTGCCAAATAAATGCGGAAACTTAGTAAGTTTGAGGAGTTTGTATAAATGGCTAGAGAGACGCCTGGGCCGCTAACCTAAGCCATGCATCATTCATGGTGGAAATTTACAGCGTACCAAAGTGAACATTCAGTGATGCACGTCATAATAAAAAGCTATACAAATAGTAAATAAAAGAGTGCTGAGATTGTTCATTGTCTGTTTGTCTTGTCATTTTGACATGGGCTAGTTTCCATGTCCTGAGGCAAGAGGTACCCCAGTTGACGCTCTTGATGACGCTATTATATTACTTACAATGACTTTAACTTGAACTTGCTTTGTGGCCCGAGTTGAGTAACACCGTGGTGTAGGTACTCGTATTCACGGGGCATGAGGCATTCAACCCATACTTTGTCAAGCACACTACTCATATTTGCTTTCACTTTAAACTTTAACCATTCAAGATGCTATGATAGGGGTAATGAGAGCTCCACACCAATGGATACCACATTGCAAACATTAACTTAAGTAGAAGCATTTGGAAGCTAGATGAAACTTATTCATGTTTTACCTCTACTTATTTATATATCTTTCCAAAGTGTCCACCTTTTATATTCAGATTTACAAGAATACTCTATGACCATTATAGGATTTTTTATTTTTATTATGCATACATTTGGTCCATAGTACTTTCTTCTATGTTACACTTTGTGAATTATCATTGAACATCCTTACATTGAATATTTGATATCACTTCATAATCTATCTTGTATATTGCTATTCCTTTGAAGAATGAATCATTTGACTCTATGTAGCAATAGTAATCATCTTTGATATCCATTGATAGTATTAAAAAGCAAAGTCCATGTTAGTTTTATCACCTTCATACTCGAGGACGAGTATAGGTTAAGCTTGGGGATGTTGATGCATGTAAAATGCATACATGAACTTTGCATTATATTACTTATATTTCAATCATATTTGCATCATATAAGGGTTATATCATTGTTTTATATTGATTTTGGGAATATTTCACAGTTTCCCTATTTTTCTGGAATTAACCCTGCACTGGCAGAAAACCCTATTTTCTATATTTTGATGTTTCAGGGACCCAAACGACGTCCAAATGACCTAATATTTTGCGGGGATCATTTTTTGGAAGGAACAAAGCGTAGGAGCGAAGGAAGCGAAAAATGGAAACCCGAGGGCCAAAAGAGGTGGGCCCACGCGGCCAGATTCCTTGGCCGCGTGGGACCCCCTATCCTGGGCCTCGAGCCTCCGATGCCGTCGATCTTCGTCCCGTGCCTCGTCTTGACCTAAAAACGACTATAAAAATAGTCCCCCGACGGCTTTCGGAAGGGAGCGCCGCAGAAACACAAAACCACGAAACAGAAGACCTGGAGCTGCAGATTGGAGGGGGAAAACTCCGGCGGGGCGCTGCCGGGGTGGTCTCCATCTTCTCCAACATCTCCACCATCATCACCATGATGAAGGGGGAGTAGTCCACCCCCTGGACTTTGGGTTTGTGGTGGTAACTTGATCTAATCTCTCTATGTATGATCATTGTTGAAGTCCATATGATGTGCCTTGCATAAGTATGGATCTATCTATGTAATTCCTATGGTGGATATTGTGGTATGAGATGATATTTGTTATGCATTTACCGTTGTGTTGGATCTTTTATGACTTGTCATACTTTGGAGATATTCTATGATGCATGTGATGGTTCGATTTATGCATAATGCCTTGTTTATCCATGTCATGAGGTGATTGACACCACCAAGTGTAGATAGATGAGAGAGATGTGGTCATGCACACGAAATATGAATCATTGCACTAGTGTTTAGAATATTGTCCATTATGAAGTATGATGTATGTAGGTACGGGATGGCCGATGTGACAACGGCATATGTATTGAGTGACACAATACAGCCCAACATCCTTTATCTGGGGGTAAAAAGGAAGAAGTATGATGTGGGAGTGACAACAAACCACGCTAGCCTTACGAGGGTGACCTAGCAACACAAATGATTATTTTCTTTCAACTATGTGTTTTAGGACATGTAGCCGTCATAGAAGTTTACCATTAAAGCATGACAATTGTGTGTACTTTTTATCTATAACATGATAATCACCATAGATGGGAGAGAGGATTGAGTGAACCCATGAACCCATGTCCATTGTTCCTATAAGAGAAAACCTTTGTCTTGTCCTCTTGCATTGAAGAGGATTGGGACACTTTTACATTCTTGTTTTGTTACATTAAACTTCCATCCATTAAATCAACCATCTTGTTCTTTAAACTTGTTTAGTGCATAATCAACTAAAACTTGTGACACTTTAGTTGTAGGGAATAGATAACTTTTCCTTCTTGCTCCTGCGGATCGATACCCTACTTCCACATTGAGAGGTGCTACAGTGATCCCCTGCTCTTGGGGTTATCATCCGCGCACTCTGGAGAGCTGATGGATGGAGAGAGTCTTCTCAATCTTCTGACTCTCCGTGATTTTGGTACCACAGAGATCAAGTTGAGTACATATCAGGTGTAAAGCTGAATTGTAGTCTCCCACCGTCTTGAAGTCCGCAAACCTCAGACGCATCCAACCCCCTCCGCCCGCGGCTTAATGGTGTGCTTCAGCCTAGCGAACCGTGCCTCGAGGGCGGTCCACAGGGCTGAAGCACTATGTTCTGCCATGTACTCGTGTTTCAGCGTAGTACACATATGATGGCGGAGGAAATGCAGTGCTTGGGCGTTTTCCGCCGGAGTGGTGGTGCTCGGGGCCGTCTGGGTCCCCGCATCCAATGCTCCCTTAAGCTTCCGGCCCTCAAGGACGAGTACCACGTCCGAGGCCCAGGTCAAGTAGTTCAGCCCGTTCTGAGCCAACTCCTCAAACTCCCGGTTCATGATTCCGGCCATCTGCGATTTATGCAAAATGTGTCAGATTACAGCAGGTAATCGGTTGCATAAAGCGATGTTGATACAAAAGTTTCAAGAAGACGGCGTTCCAAAATTTAAAAGACATGCTAAAATGCTCTACTAAGTATTAAAACAATTAATTACTGTAGTAAAACATGATATAAAAGCATGTACATATAGATATTATGCTAAGCACGTTCGAAACGTGAAAAATAGCCCTAAAATGACTTTCCGTAGCTATTCCAGATTTACAATTTCAGCAAAAACAGACTATTCCAGGGGTTCACGTGCAAATTATTCAGCAGGAATAAATTTCTACAGAATTCTGGAAAAGTTCAGGAGCTAAAATGTAAAATTTGCGCGCTGCCCCGTATTCGGTCCGGCCCGTATCGGCAGCAGGCCGCAAAACGGGCCGAAACACCAGGCCAAAGCCCACCACCAGCCCAACCTGCCCGCTGCAATTTTGTTTTTCCTTTTTTTTAGGCTCCACGTTAATGGGCCGAAATCAGCCCATCAGCTAGTCACGTAGCTGGGCTGCCCATGTTACAGTGGGCTAGCCGATCGATTGATCGAGCTAGCCTCCAGCGCGGGTGGCGGCGGCCGCCGCAGCTGGCCTGCGGCCAGCAAGGCAGCGCGCGTAGGCCAGCGGGGCCGGGCGCAATCACCGGGCACGGGCGCGGCGACCACCGACGGAGCGAGCGGCGCGACGGCCAGGCGCAGGTGCGGCGAGCACCAGCGCGACGCGTAGCGCATCGTGGCCAGCAGCAAGGTGCGCGGCGCGGGGGTGACGGCGAGCTCGTCGGGCGCGGCCATGGCGCGAACATGGGCGGTGTTGGGCGCGGTGACGGCCGTGTGCGCGGCGCGCGGCCAGCAGGGCTCGCGTCTGCGTGGCACACGCATGCGGCCAGCAGGCCGCAGCGAGCACGGTCATCTGGATGTTCTCGCGCGAAAGAGCGACAACGGCGCCACATAGTGCGATGCTCGGTGTGTTGCGTGGCGGCTTGCCGACCTATAAAACACACGATGAGCGGCTCTACAGCAGCCAGCCGACGACGTCCTTCACGCCGACACAGAAAACACTTTGGATGTCAATTTTCATCGTCCGTTCATCTGGATCGAGACGGCGCGTTGCACAACTGGTGCGTCGTGGCGGTACCGTGATCATCAGGATCACGTATGTACCGACTCCCTATGGTGCCGTCATCAAATCCCCCGTGAATCCGAGAGTATCGACATTGGTCGGCGACGTATTCGTCGGCTCGACTCTCGGGAGGGAAATCGACACCGTAGGTAGATCTAAAAATTACGATAGACACAAAAACGGAAAAGGAATTGCGGTACGAATCCATTTTTGCGATCAGATTGTGGTTATACCTCGTGATCCGATGCAGGGAGCCTGCTTGATGTAGGCTCGACGACGGCTCGACGGAGAGTCTCGTGCTGATAACGTGTTGCACAACCTCTGCCGGCTGGCCGGTCCCGAGGGTGTGCAGCGTAGTCGAAGAAGACGGAGTCGCGAATAACACACACGTACAGAAAAGTAGAAACACAGGGTATAAGCAAAGCTTTCTTTATTGATCTTTTTCTGTAACCAGTACGTACAATATTGCCTTGCTTATATAGGGGAAAGGATAAGACCCACTAAACCCTAAACGTGGGGAGATCCCACCGTAATGGGCTCCCGCATGCACACGTATGGGCCTAGTTTCCCAACAAGTTTTTTCAAGTCTGTAACTCTATGCCCCGCTCTATAGCTAGCAATGGAAATATGTTTGGATATACTACTTGTGAACTGTTAAAACAGGAAGGTAACTCCCCAATTGGGAACTTGAGATTGGGGATGGTGTGCTCTAGTGCTCGTACTGGAAAATCCCCGGTTCGCCACTTAGGCACTTACCAAGAATAAGGATGGAGGGGAAGACCGGTGGAGCTGTGAGCTGTGTCATGCGTGCTTGCTCTGCTACTCTGCTGGTCGTCGCTTGCCACCGGGTCGCTGCTGCATTGTTGTTGGTTGCCGGTCGCCGGGACAGGGGATTGGGACGGAAGCCACTGCTGGTGGCCGACCGGGGGGTCGAGAGGTGGGATCAGGTCGCCGTCGCCAGTCACCGGGGCAAAGCAGTGTGGATCGGTCTGGTCGCCGCTGCGACCATGCGAGTGCGACCTAGATGCGCTTCGACTGGGAGTTGGAGGAAGCGCGCTTAGTCGAGGCCTATAACATGCACACTGGGAAGTGAGGGGGCCAAAGCCATTGTTTTCTCTTAATCCTGGCTAATCACTACCTAGTAATTAAAAAATATATTTTGGGCTGGGGGGGGGGGGGGGCGGCGCCCCCCTGACCTTCACGTAGCTCCGCCATTGATACAAGCTGCCTTGATCGGATTCCTCCTTGGTTTTGTACAGCTTCTGGGAGGGGATTTCATCAGCACCGTTACGTGCACCACCTCCCTCGCCGACCTACTGACAGCTCTAAAGAGAATGGGTACGGCGTCAACATTTTGTTTTGTTTTGCGTAGCTCGTTTCCCAACAATTCATTTCTTGCAGAACCCTCTGGATACCTCGGAAACCACCCTACATATTACCCTGGAATATTCACGGTCCGAAGTATCCGTCTCTCCAGATGGGTTTGTCCCGCGAGTCCAAACAATTACCCTTGATGGGATTCGAGTTGCACAACTCTGTGGATTGCCCAAACATTTTCCCGAAGGTTCCCGAAATCTCCAGCCCTACCCCAAATTATATAGGCTTCACAGGAAAAGGGCGTAACTGCTGGATTTTCGGAATCTGCTAAATATAGCTCCCTTCTTCCCCAAGGAGGGGACAACTTTTATCCTCTATTCTCCATCGTTCTTGAGCTTCAAACTTTGAGATCTCCCACCCTAGTGCTCCAATCCTATTTATACTTTAGGGTTTGGTATAATTAATTTGATTCCCCTCACTAGTGCAGAACATAACATTAAAGCCGGTCCCATTACAATGCATTCGGTCGGTTTCCTTACAACCGGCTGGTTCATAGAACCTGCTGTAATGACTGTACCACTCAGGCGGCTGATACGTCTCAAACGTATCTATAATTTTTTTATTATTCCATGCTTGTTTTATATCAATGCTACATGTTTTTATTATATTTTTATAGAGAGGAAAATATGGTTATATAAATCTTCATGTTATTAAAATTGCTCTCTTTATTATGAAAGTTTTGATGTTTCTCTTGTTTTGCTTTTATATGCTGGTGGCTTTAAGACCTAATGGTCATTATGAGAGAGGAGACATCATTAAAAATCATTGTGCCTAGCTAAAAGGTATTAAAGAAAAGCGCTTATGGGAGGCAACCCATTTATTTTTGCTTTCAGTTTTCTTTTGTTTTCTTTGTGTTTGTGTGATGTTACCTCTGTAGCAACTCCCTTGTATCTTTTGTTTTGGTTTTTTGTGCCAAGAGTAGCCTCTAATGGGAGGAAAGTTAAATTTTTTACTTGCTGTCCAGAAACGGATTTTTGTCCGTCACCGTACGGAAATCACAAAAATCACAGAACGTGATCTGGGTCGGAAAGTTTTGACAGAAAGTATCTGGGTTTTGTCTACCTTTCATTAAATTTGAGTTTTCTGATTCGAGGTGTCCTAGTATCCCGAAAAAAATCATCTTTACATTCTGTTCTGTTTTTGATAGATTCTGTCTTAGTTTTACATTGCGTCTTTTACGAGCGTTGACTGAAGTTCTTTAAGGGTGGAGAGCATCACATAAGGCTTAGTGACAGTAGCTAATGTGGAAATAATTTCATGCAAAAGGTGGTTTATTTTGTTTGAGAACTAACCCCTCTAATAAGTTTGTGAGAAGGAAGTTTTCAAGTGTTGAGAGAACGAGGTGATGAAAGAAGATCAAGAAGGGATTGCTTGGGGAGGCTCCCCTGGACCTCCTCCAAATATTCAATAAGTCTCAAGCGTCTAAACTTGGGGATGCCTTGGGCATCCCCTTCTTCATCAACAATTATCAGGTCGATCCCATGAGACTATATTTTTATTCCTTTACATAATATGTGTTGTTCTTGGAGCGTCATTGTGTTTTGCTTTCAGTTTTGTTTTGTTTTTGTTTGCTGGTCTTTTCAATGTTGGATCCTAACATTCTTGTGTGGGAGAGAGACATGCTCCATTTTTTCCTAAAACACTCATGTTTTTCACTCATATGTGTAGAGTGTTTAGCTTTTTATTATTTTAGATTCTAGCTCTTGTTTTTCATGTATCTCTTGTTCAAAGCTATTAGTTTCTTGTATTTAGGATGTACTATCTTGTGTTTTCATGCGTACTTGCTTAGAGAGTTTGTTTAAATAAGTTGATTGGTGTTTGGTTGAAAGGAAATTATCATGTAGGAAGTGGTAAAAGAAGCTTACATAATCTTGTAGATCATTGTCTTGAATAACTTGATACTTGTCAATTGTTTTGAGAGATGAAGTAGATTAATGCTTAAACTTGTGGATCATTTACTTAAGAATGGATTAGTGGAGAAATACCGTAAAGCTTAGAATTATGACGTTTGTCTTGGTTGGTATTTCTCAAAGTCTATATATTATTTTTGCAAAGTTATGTTTTGGTTAACAAGGAAGACAGTGTAGAGTCTAATGGTTATGCTTAATGTATATCATGTGGTCATTCGTGTATTGGGTTGATGATATGTGTTAGCTTGACACCTTGCCAAACCTAAAAACTCTGTACTGAGCGGGAATGCTTCTCGTGCATCCAAAATCCTTGAGCCAAATATTCATGCCATTCGTGTCCACCATACCTACCTACATGTGGTATTTCCTGCCACTCCAAGTAAATTTTTCGTGTGCTACTTTTAAATATTCAAAATGTTATTACTCCTATTTTGTGCCACTGCTGCCGAGCTCATGAGGAAGTAGTAGTTGGGTTTGTTATCTTCCATGCCAAATAAAGTTTATCTTGACTTGCATGCTTCATCTGCTCGTCTATAATTTTGCAAAGAGCTGGTTAGACCATTATAATAAAAATAAAAATAGACACTCCTCCATGGATAAGTGATCTTCCATGCCAAATAAAGTTTATCTTGACTTGCATGCTTCATCTGCTCGTCTATAATTTTGCAAAGATCTGGTTAGACCATTATAATAAAAATAAAAATAGACACTCCTCCATGGATAAGTGATTGTGGGCAGACACCCGAGGATTCGGTTAGCCATGGTTTGTGAAAGCATAAGGTGGGGAGGAGTGTCAAAGCTATATAAAGTGCATATTGTAAAGTGCAAAGTATAAATATCTCGGAACCACTCTAAAACTTGTTTGGCATGGAAGATATCAAGAACTCTATTACCATTCGCTGACCATAATATGCACCTCTCAAAAATTTGTTTTATATCTCTATATGTTTTCAAAAACTAAAAAACTCTAGCACACGATTAATCTCTGATTCCCTCTGCGAAGGGCCTTTCTTTTACTTTTATGTTGAGTCAGTTTTCCTTTCCAATCTTTATCTCTCGAGCAAACACATAGTATCAATTGTGGTGCAAGTCTACTACATGTTATCTTTATGTCTAACCGTGAAAACTTTGTGTTGACATTATCATGAGATAAATATGTTGCAAGTTGAAGCTTTTGCCGAAAACTTAAAACTTCCTTTGTGTTGGTCAAACACTTATGACGAAAGAATGTTGCTTTGTGAGCTATCAATCATGTCAAGTTTTATAATATTAAGTCTCCAAAGTACTATTCATGAAAAAAAATCTTAGATGTTACACATGGTTAATCATTGTTTACTTTATATCAACTATAGACCATTGCCTTGGATCACTTCATTCAGTTCATGTGCTTTACATTATTATTTGATCAAGGTTGTGTTGGTAGCATTCGAGGACGAGCAGGAATTAAGCTTGGGGATGCTGATACGTCTCAAACATATCTATAATTTTTGGTTGTTCCATGCTTGATATATATCATTGTCACATGTTTTTATAATGTTTTTATATCATTTTGGCACATTTTATGGAACTAACTTATTAACAAGATGCCTAGTGCCAGTTCCTGTTTTCTGCTGTCTTTTTGTTTCTGAAATCCTAGTAAAGAAATATTCTCGGAATTCCCTGAAAATTTACGGAGATTTTTTATTCATGAAAACAAAGACTACGCCCGAAGAATAGACCTGGGAGGGGCCCACAGCCTCCAGGTGGGGCCCAGGCGCGACCCAGGTCTTGGCCGCGCCTGGGGGTCACCTGGGCGCCTCCTCCACCGCCTCGGGTCGCCTCTTGGCCCATAAATACCTCCATGACCTAAAACTCAGGAACGCCGAAGGATTTCTCCAGAAACGCATCTGAGCTCCGCCGCCACCAAAAACCCTAATTCGGGGGACAGAAGGTCCTGTTCCGGCACCCTGCCGGGACAGGGAATTGTCCCCGGAGCCATCTTCATCGAGCTTGCTGCCTCCCATGATGAGCGGGAGTAGTTCTTCATCAGGGCTGAGGGCTCTACTTATAGCTATGTGGTTATTTGATCTTTATGTGATCATGAGCATTGTTAGCCTAGTCGAATTCATATGATGTTTCCCTTTCATTATGTAATGGATATGTTGCTCAGGTGGTGTTATCTAATTTCCAGAGTCATTGTTGGCAACACGGTACCAAGGATGTCAGTGTGGGTATTTGTGTGTGGCTCTATGGATAATAGATTAGATATTTATCATGAGTTATTCTTGGTGTTGGATGTCATTATGAAATTGTGGTGTTCGGACTTTAAGGTGTGCTTTTGCAGCCCTACACAGGAATTGTGGTGTTTGAACTTTAAGGTGTGCTTTTGTAGCCCTACGCGGTAGTAATGGTGTTCTATCTAGCAGAGGAATAATTCCGAGTAGCACCTACGTTACATGTTGAAGAGGAAGTATTATGCAATTGTGTTAATAGTGTTGAGAGTGACCACTAGTGAAAGTATGATCACTAGGCCTTGTTTCCAACCATCGAAACACTGTTTTTAATCACTTTTGTTACATGTTTGCTTGCTGCCATTTTTATTACAGATTACAAATACCATCTTTTACCATCCATATCACTTGCATTTTACCATCTCTTCGCCGAACTAGTACACCTATAAATCTGACAAGCGTATTGGGTGTGTAGGGACACAAGAGACTTATTGTATTTTAATTACAGGATTGCTTGAGAGGGATATCTTTGACCTGTACCTCCCTGAGTTCGATAAACTTTGGGTTACTCACTTAAGGGAAAATTGCTGCTGTCATACAAACCTCTCCACTTGGAGGCCCAACACTATCGACAAGAATAGAAGCGTGTAGTAGACATCAATCTTGTTCATGTTTCAGCACGTATTCGCCAGTTTGACATACAAGTATTTCAGGCAGTAAGAGCTACAGCCGGCCGATTATTCGGACCGTCTGTACAATCTTCAGAGCCGGTTGACTCTCTTGACAGTCTCTAGTGGTTTATTATTGCATTGACCGTCTCTAGTGGTTTATTATTGCAGACGGATAACAATATGAACCGTTTCAAGAACTATAGATACGGTAACAAAATTACGGCCGTCTGAGAGCCTTTTCCCCAGACAGATGATTTTTATTTTAGATTAACCGGCTTTAACGTGAGATTTTGCACTAGTGCCTATTCAATCCATTTTGGATCGTCTTGGGTGCTTGGGCGCCCTAGTTGTAAGAGGTTGTTTCGGAGCTTAATCTTGGTGGTGTAAAGTTCCGGGATATTCTTTTGAGTGTCCAATTGATTTGTGGAGATTGCCCCTGCCTTCTTTGTAAATGTTCAGTTGTCGCATTGAAGAGAACCACTTAGTGCATCGATGCACTCACATTCTTACTGAATTTGATGTATGGATATGTGAGAAAGAGTTGCGGAAATAGATTTAGCAATTATGCATGATCATCTTATGGATATTTATTCGTTTATTTGTGTACCAAGTTTCAGACTTTGTTGAAACCTATAAGTAGGGTTTTCAATTTTTTTCAAAAAACGGGTACCAGTGTGCTCGGGAGCCACTACCGATTTTCGAATGCTAAATATAGTACTCTGTTGTTTTTAGATGGTAGAGAACCGAATTAACATTTCTTCCATATTCTTAATTGTCACAATGAAGCTGAATTAACCTTTTGTCGAGACTTATTCAGTTGTTCTCTTAATTATAGTTAATTAATGTCCGAGAGTTCCTTTGGTATCCTGAGTAAACAAACCGGCCTAGATTCTGCGCCGAATAGTCAGAAAAATAAACAAGTCCCAAGCTTCCGAGGAGCTAGTGCGTACCGTCTATGCCCATTTGTTAATCTCAGACTTCAGTGCCCTGGCAGTCTAGTGGAGTACTAGCGGTGTTTAACAATCGCACCATCATTGCCTAATCGGCTAATCCCTGCTGTCATCAGCAACATTTCCTGATCGCGATGTCTCATGTCTGTAGACTGTAGTACGAACATATCCTCACCTGCACCGTTTGCTTTGTCACTTCTGTGCAAACAGATGATCATGGGCAAGGCAGCCAGCGATGTTGTGGAGGGCTCGAGTAGCGACGAAGCTCGTTCAGGTTCAGCTTCGAGCTTTAGCTGACAGTACGGGTTACAGAGTACAGACTGAAGACGTTGGAAATCACAGTTTCATGGCTTTCAGGTTGTGGGTGGACGGCATTATTGGTGAAGGATGGGCTTTGGCTGCGAACCCGGTCCAGCTCCAGCCTATCCCTATCATGGGTAGACCACTACACAAATAGGCTCTTCTGGGCCTGAATGACTGACTGCCTAGTACTCCCTCCGTTCTAAATTAGTTGTCTTTCAAGTGGATGTACAAATGAAAGACAACTAATTTAGAACAGAGCGAGTAGTAGTTACTGCTAGCTTCCCTAGAAAAAAAAAGGTTCTAGTTACCTGTCTACAGAAGACAAGTTACTGTTGCTCTTGACTCTTTGACTGTTGTCGGTAATTCGGTATAACAGTATTCCTAGCATTGCACTGTGCCAACCAAAATAGGGAGAAAAGAACGACCCTGGTGCGTGGCTGCATTGAACAGTGTCCAAAGATTTCGCAAGGTAGAAAGCTTTTAGAATTCATGCACCACCAACGCATACCAATTTCCAAAAAAGTTTCACCCGCCCCCAAATCTGCGGCGTGTAAACACAATGTACACCAATCATGATTTTGTGCAGCGAAAACTGCCCGATTGTGTCGATCCATTGTTTTTCTTTATGCTATGTTGATACATTGTTTCTTGTTGATATATAATTAGACACTGGCGGAGGCAGCAGGGGACCAGCAGGGGCCCGGGCCCCCTGACATGCAAATAAATTTTTTATACCCCTAAACATTGTTGAGTTCTGCTCCTAGGTTGTACACCTCCAGCCATTTTCTAAAAAATAAAAGCAAAACTGGAGAGAGAGAGGGGCAGCCCAATAATTCACCGGACAGAGAGCCTCTCTGTTTCTAGGCTGCGCACGCACATGTGCATGCGGCAGCAGCGCAGCAGGCGCCTTTCTCTTCCCCGCCCGACCTGCTCTTCTTTTTCATCTCTATTTGCCAATTTTGCTCCGTGTTCGACAGTTAGTGGTGAAGTAAATGGAAGAGGACATCAAGAGGAATAGGCTGCGGCTCATTGTAACAATTGATGTATTAAATCAACTCCAACAGATAATGCAAAATAGGGCACACAAAAATAATAGGATTCGGCGACACGGCGCATCTTGTGGACAGGTGCAGCGGTGGCGGGCACGAATCGGTGGCGAAACTTTAGGGGAATCAGCGCCGGCGCGGGGAGCAGCGGGCGTTCGCGCGCCGTGGGAAGGAGGAATTTAGTTGAAAAGTGATAGTTTCTCTATCTCTTGTTGTCTAGATTTTTGTTTGAATACGCAATTGTATATCGTTTTGACCTCGACAATTATTCAATTTATGGTGGTATAATCGATGAAAAAACATTTTGTTATCACTTCTTTCTACTTTTTGGCTTTTTTTTTTTGCCATTTGTGAGTTGTCTTCTTTGATCGGCCCCCCTCATACAAATTTCCTGCCTCCACCCTTGGAATTAGATCCCTAATCTCAATAGACTATTGAGGGCGGCGAAAAAAAAAACTTCTAGTCACGGCCCAATACGTACGATTCGTCCGGGCGTTACCAATATTTAGTCCGACAATATCAACTCACTCCTATTCTTGAGAGTCAATTGGTAATGCCGAACACAAACTAATGTTCGGTCTGGCCCACCTACAACGACACATGGAGAGACCCCCCCCCTCTTTTTTCAAGGGGCCATCGGGTGACATGGTCCCACCTGTAAACACTCTCGTCAACTGTCATGTAACACGACAGTTGCGGGGACACACACAGCCACCCTGGTTACCAAAAGTAGACCGCACACGACTAAAGACATAGAGGTTATGTACCACTGACGCCAGTGACTGCCGAACCCTATTTCAAATAGTTTTTTAAAAGATAAACATATAGTTTTCCATGATTGTGAGCATGCATTATTTTATTTTTTTAAACCGTTGCAACGCATGGGCATTTTTGCTAGTACATTTAAAAATCATCATTTTATAATTAAAGCGGTGGAAAAACGCCTCTCTCTACATACGTACCCTATATCTATCTCATCGATGCCCTCACGACAAGAGAAAGCTACTGAAGCTTTCCGTGCGTTGCAGTTCTTTCGTCTTTTGCGTTTGGTTCGCGCGGAGCTGGCAGCGAGAGGAGACTACTCCCTCCGTTCTAAATTATTTGACTCGAGTTTGTCTAAATATGTATGTATCTATACTTGTTTAGTGTCTAGATACATCCGTATTTGGACAAACTCAAGTCAACTAATTTGGAACGGAGGGAGTACTTCAGAAGAAAGGCAGCACAAACAAACGCGTGCCGGGAAGCACCACGAAACGAAAGTCTTTACACTTTACACGAAACCCCTCGTAGTTCCTCAGCCTTCCAAACACCGATCCTTCCCCTCTTCCCTGCTCCCTCCAATCCCGCGCGCCACGGCGGAACCCTAGCCCCGAGATCCGCCCGCCGGCGCCGATGGAGGTGAAGCTGTGGAACGACAAGCGGGAGCGGGAGCTGCTGGAGAGCCTGGCGGACCTGTACGCGATCATCAAGGCGACGGAGAAGCTGGAGCGCGCCTACGTGCGCGACCTCGTCTCCGCCGCCGACTACGAGGCCGACTGCCTCAAGCTCATCTCGCAGTTCAACTCCCTCTCCTCCTCCCTCGCCGGGGTCGTCACCATCCCGCGCTTCGTCCAGGCCTACCGCCTCGACTGCCCCGCCGCGCTCAAACCGCCTCGTCCAGTCCGGCGTCCCCGCCACCGTCGAGCTCCGCGCCGCCACCGCCTCCTCCTCCGCGCAGCCCTCCACCGCCGCCTCCGCGTCCGCCATCGCCCAGTGCGTCCAGAGCTTCATCACCGCCATGGACGCCGTCAAGCTCAACATGCTCGCCAACGACCAGGTCCGCCCCCTCCTCCACGACCTCTCCACCTCCATGGGGAAGCTCGGCACTGTCCTGCCGCCCGACTTCGAAGGGAAGGTCAAGGTCAACGAGTGGCTCGGGAAGCTGCATAAGATGGGGGCCGGGGATGAGCTCACCGAGCAGCAGGCCAGGCAGCTCAACTTCGACCTCGATTCCGCGTACAGTGCGTTCATGGCCTCGCTTCCCACTGCTGGCCTGTGAGCAACGATTCTGAGTTGTTCCTTTCTGTGTTGTTATTGTCTCGTGTTTGCATCACCAATGCAGTGCTATAGATATGTGTAATTTTGGCTCGGCTCACGCTGTATTATTTGTCAATAACAATGCCAATCTTGTGGAAAGTTGTCCCTATAGATTGATTGTTTCATACTGATTACAGGGATCATTGATCTTATACAGTATCGTGTTCCTCTGTTGTGTCCATTCATGGTAGAATGCTTATGTCCTTTCCCACGAATACGCTTCTTCATTGTTAATAATATCGAGCAATCAGTGGTAATTTGTATTGTTCTGTCCTGGTCGATCTTACGATCTTCCGGTTTCAAGACTAATCTAGTTTGAATCTAACTATCTAAGCCAGGGTTGTATTGATGTTTTTTAAATTTCTGTGCCAGCTCATCCTAGACTCGTGCATAAACACATGAGGTTCTGATATGTCTACACCTTGGGGTTAACCAAATTGTGGCATGTTTTCGATAGTTTATTCCAATATAATAGGATGATGTTAGTATACAGCCCTGAGAAATGCTCCATTTGATGATTATGCTGAGAAAATGATAAAAAGTTCTATTGCCTATGGCAGCTGTTAACATATTTTAACGTAGGATTAAACCAAACTGATTTAATATGTTCAATGAAAGCAAGGGGTTAGACGGTTAGTCATATTTGAAGTAGGCAGCGTGTATCAAAATCGTAGGATCATCACGAGGGCATACCATTAATCAGATGTCATCATTGTGTTTTCTGGTGCTGGTTAACATCACTTCATGATTAGCGTTTTGATGTTTTAATCAAAATAATGTTTTGGAGCTCTCTTTTGGAGCATTTTACTTATTTATTATGCATATTAAATACGAATTACTTGAAAGCATCATATACTATCCTTTTGGAACAATGACAACTATATCTTCGATATTTTGTTTGCGTGGATGAAGAGACTACTACCTATAAACTTTCATGGACCAATGCTTGTTTTTCAGTCTTAACCATTCAAATAGTTATTTTTATCTTAAATTGTCATCTTCAAGGCAGGTAAGGAGGCAAGTGTTTAACCCAACGTGATACAGGGAAGGACATCTCTGACCAGGCCCAGTCTCATGTCCATCGTTTCTTTGACAGTCAGGTTCCTTTATTTTTTGATTTGTTATGTTCTTGTCTTTGAATCACTACTGCAGTGCCATAGATATGTGTAATTTGGATTGCATTATAACTGTTTGTCAATGATAGAAGTGCCATTATCTTGGAAAGGTCTATTGGCTATATACGGTGCAAGTGTACAATGCTCCTTTGTGATGTCCATTCATGGTAAATGCTTGCATATGTCTGTTCATTTGCATAAGTTTCTTCTCCCCCAAACCCAGTAGATCTTTTGATCTTTCAACTTGTAAGATTGAACCAATTGGACTGCAGGGCAGGTTAGACGGGCTCTATCAATTCTTCCTTAGTTTTGTTACAATCCAAAAAAGAAATGAAATGTGAAATAATAGAAAGTATGTGTGCAATGCAGTTTTTTTTTGTAATTTGGTGATCTTTAAATGTTCACTGGACTAGCTCAGTAGCGTGTTTGTACTTCGCTTGCCCGATAGACACTCGCAAACACTGATGCCTAAGCACAGTTATGCCTTGTGAGCGTAAATACTATTTTCTGATCTTTTGGTGTTCTTTCTACATTTTTCTGGACTTTGGAAGATGTGTAACTTTTGAGTATTGTTTACATGCAATATGAATTTTCCTAATTTGGTGTCCGTTGAAAACAAGGTTAATTCAAGTTCATTCCAAATGTGAACCCCATATCTTTTACTGAACTATATATATTCACATTTCAGAGCTCGTTAAAATCTGTAAGCTTCTGCAAACAAAAAAACTAATTATAATTCTGAGATTGTGCTTGGGAGGACATTGTTGTGACCAGGCTTGTCATTGTCTCTCTTGATTGTCCTTAGGCCAACTTGCTCTTTGGGATTAAGGCGATACATTAAGTATCACCATTTTTACCATGTAAATACACTGGCCCAATTTGATGGAGGTCATATGAACCCCAGTTTGATGGAAATCATGTTACCTGTTGGCCGTTGCAAATTTTACATTTTCATGAATATTTTTCTGAACTTTGTAGAACTATGGTTTCAAGTAATGAATGATGATGATAGAGAATAAAATAGGAGAAGCACGTAACCTAAGCTTCCTCTGAGGCAACCTTGCTGTCCTTGCATCTGCGTCGTTGCTGTGCCATTCGAGTAACTCTGATCCAGAGGTCAACATCCCTGTAAGCTTCAGATCATTCTTTTGCTTTAACTTGTTAGGTTTCCCTTCTATTTTCCTCCAGAAACACCTGTTGGCACAAAAGAAGAAACCAAAACCCTACTCTTTGGCTGTGTTTCTTCTCTTTTGCAGTTCACTAATTTACCTCATCGTTTCCCACTTCTGCATTTTTTTTATCCTTTGCTGGCTTCACCACTTGTTGCCCCTCCAGAAGCACTCTATTTCCCGTTTTCATTTCCTCGGGTTGTTCCAGACCCAAAAGAAAGCCAACGGCAAGAGGATAGAAATTGTTGCCCCTGTTTATCGTAATTTACCTGTTAATGATCTGCTCGTTTCCCCTCAATAAACGCTTTAAAAGGCAAAAATTCTGTCCTTGGAGTTATTTTACCTGTTTCCTATTGTTTGCCCGTTAATCTCTCCTAACTTTCCTCCATTTTGTGTCTACACCAGAGTCCGTGCATTTCTGAAAAGTCAAAACAATCAGGAAAACTACTCCCCAAAAAATGATGGCGCTTGGCTCTGCCGCTGTCTGAGGACGTCTCTTGGAGGCTCACTGAGGTTGAGCGATCCTCGGTTTGTTGGTGTGGGACGGTGGGTCTCAAGCTTATGGGAATTCCTCGCCGGAGCCGTGGCGACGTCGAAGCTCCAGAGCATGAAACGTTGCATGGGCGCGTGGTGGTTGGACGACGTCAACTCGCCATCGCTTCTCACGCCGTAGCAGGAGGGTGGCGTGTGGCTGTGGCGGGGCGGTGGCATCACGCTCCGCACGCTAAAGCCGGAGCCACGTGGGCCTCCTCGTGTGCCTCCTCGGGCGGCGACATTCATCCGCGAGCTGAGGCCAGAGGGACCCATGCCTCCGGTGAGCGGAGGCGGGGTTGCCTTCCATAGGCCCAAGTCGGAACCGTAGCCGCAACTGGACCCGGAGGAGGGCATACCGGTGGAGTGGCGCGTCCCATTGCCATTGCGGGACGCCGACGACACCCACGTGTTGCAACCGCTGCTGGGCCATCCCCTCGACCTGCTGGTTCATCACGGCAGCCGGAGCCTGACGACGACATCATCTACATTGACAACGAGTAGATCAATGATTTTAGATTAAGTTTTTATTTATATTTTGTTCGAATCTATGTAAAGTTACTACGAATTTGAATGAAATGTGTTTAAAATTTGGGTGTTCGAAACTTCGAATTTGTAAAAACTTTCGAGGATGTGGATGGGGAAGCAGTCACCATGGGACTAGTAGCTGGCTTCGTCACATGTTCCTCCCGAGCAATTTTCCTTCTCTCCCAAGTCCCACCCAGCAAGCGGCGACTATCTTCCTTGGTGAGTGTAGCTCCGCCCCTGTGTTGTCGTCAGAGAGTGAGAGACACGAGCAGGTTCCTTCCTGTGTTGTCGTCTCCTCTCTCCTCAATCTTCATCCCTATTCCCCTAGACAGACTGGACGGCGGCACGGCGGGGTGGCGGCGGGAGGACAGTGGCTGGTGCGAATCCTCCGCTCGGGCTGGTCGCCGGCGCCGTCCGCGGTGAGCAGCAGCTAGCAGCCGATCTCATGCTCCTCCTCTGCTCCAGCACTCCTTCGAGCTCCTCCACTTCTGAAAGCTGTGCAAGCTCCTCTCCCTCTCCGTAAGGTAATTTTGTGTTCTAATTTTGCTTTTCTTGTCTTCTTGGTTCTGAATTTTGCATCTAAATTGGGGAAAGTTTACACTAGGTCATGGGAATTGTTGTTTATACAGATTTTTTTTTTAAAAATATGCAGTGAGGAGTAGCTTATACATATAATGATGTTACAAATGTATTTTGTGAAATAAACTTTACTATATAAGTTTCTTAAAATGCTACAGATTTCAGCTTGGTATCATGGTTGTCGGTTCAGCTTGATTTCAACAAGTTTGGATGCATATCTCTGAACAGTGACAACTGACAACCCACTCTTGATAGTCTACAGTTCATGTGATGTTTGCTCTGTAAGTCTGTATGTTTATAACCTGTTGGTCACATAGCTAGACTGAAAACTGATGTACTACAAGTTTTAGCTAAACTGAACCGAAACGAGTGAATGAGATCATGTTTAAGCATACACTGGAGCTTTGAGCAAAGACATGCCTGTATCGTAGCAGTCTTTGTACTGATTCATGTTAATTATTTCACCTTGTTGCTGTTGTCATATGATTTGGTGTTCCAATTTTTTTTACATGTGTAATTTGTTCAAGCTCCGACCTCAGAGCTCCTCCCCGGCGTATTTAGCACCAATGAGGCCGCCGGCCATGCTGGTGGTGGTGCTCCTGGCCACGGCCGCGGAGGCGGCGCTCGCATCGGCGGTGGTGCTGGAGCGTGTGCTGCCACTAGAGGGGGTCCATGTGGAGCACCTTAGGGAGCTGGACAGGGCGAGGCATGCGAGGATGAGCCCTTGGGTAGACATCACTTTGGAGGGCAACTTCAACCCGTTGGGCGTTGGGTGGGTGCTGACTTTAATTACTTATCGATTACCGTAATACATACATACACACACCCTTTCGTTTGCGATCCATCATTGTATCTAAATCATGAAGAATTTACAGGCTCTATTATGCCAGTGTAAAATTAGGGAACCCCCCTAAGAAACACACTTTCCAAATTGACACTGGCAGTGTCATGTCGTGGGTCGCTTGCAAGGGCTGCAAAAATTGCACGGACAAAAGTGTGCTCAATGTGAGGCTCCATTCTCTTATCCATCACATTAACAAAATATTTATCAATATAATCTCTTTCTTTCTCAGGTCTTGACGGAGTTATACAACCCCGACTCTTCATCAACATTATCCAAAATATCATGCTTAGATGATAGCTGTGCAGACGCCGACGGAACAGGGTCCGCAGTCTGCCAAACACCATTGGCCCTGTGTGGTTATAATCTTACATATGGTGATGAGACTAGGGTGTCCGGGTACTATGTGAATGACACTATGTACTTCGACACTATCATGGGAAATCAGCATTCTGCCTCTGTCGTTTTTGGGTAAGCTTTCCATGCATCTTTTTCAATTCCCCAGCAGATACTTGACATTATTTCATACAGATTAAATGTTTATTTCCTATATATATTCATTTATTTCATTCTCTAGCAAAAAGATGTTGGCAGAATATGACAAGTATTAGTACATTCATTGTTCTGGAGTGATGAAGTGGCCATCCTCTGACATGTAAACTGCATCATGTTAGTGGCTTTGGTGCCATGTCTCCAAAAATTTAGCCTTTGATTATTGATGTCTTAGTGACAGGCATTGTGCTGATCTTCTTTGTATAGTTATATCTTGCGTTATTTTGAGGTTTAACTATGCATTTTGGTTGCAGTCTTGTTTATTCGCGCATTACAGTCAAAATGAAGTTTGCTGCCTAACATGGTCCACATAATTTCTTTGTATTTGCCCTCACATGGTTCAAGCAAACTTTTTTAAACAGATGTACCAACTCAGTGTCCCACTTCTTTGGGACAGATGGGATTCTTGGGTTTGCGCAGACTCAACTGTCTATCATTTCACAACTGAACTCTCAGGGGCAATCCCCTAAAGTGTTCTCTCATTGCCTGAAAGGTTCCGAAGAAGGTGGTGCCATTCTCGTTCTTGGTAAAACTGGGGCACCACGATTAGTATTTACTCCACTTGTTTCATCACGGTAAGTTTTTTTTGTTTCCTGGATTTACTTTGGGTGTATAAAGTGAGAGTTCAGAATTCCGCATCGCTCTCTTATATTTCATTACCATATTTAATACATCTGTTATCTGTGGTGGTAATTGTTACGGATGATAAGCTGATGGCTGCAAATGTAGTAACAGATTCGGTCGTTGTTTTGTCAATCTTTATCACTATAATCCAAAACAAGCTTGTTAGATTAATTAATCTGATAACTGGGTTGTAGCCCAGTGGTAGGTCTCTTGCAATCCTGCCTATCAGACTTCGAATTACTTATTAAAATAAAGCTTGTGCTCCTCCCCACGGTCTGAGTTCTATTTAGTTTGTGCTTGTGATCTCCTTTTATTTTCCTTTCTTTTTTCCCCTAAAGATACATGTGTTTCACTAATTTGAGCGGCCAACGTAATACTCCCTCCGTTCACAAAAGGATGTCTCAATCTTTTCTAAATTTGCATGTATCTAGACATACGTAGATACATGCAAATTTAGAAAAGATTGAGACATCCTTTTATGAACGGAGGGAGTACAATATAGCATGGTTTTTTTTAATCTCTGAAATGAAGGTTCTAACATTTTGGTACTTTCTGAATTCTTTTTAGTTTGTGTTTTTCTTTGTGCTCTCCTTATTTCCCCTTTGTTAATTTTTTCCTAAAGAAATGTGTGTTTCACTTATTTGAGAAGCCAACAATAATTCAATATAGTTAGGGTTTTTTCCCTGAAAATGCGGGTTCTACCATTTTGGAACTTTCTGAATTCTTCATACGAACCACTTTTTGTGTTTAATATTCTTATTGGAATATAGGTATCTTTACACTTTAAATCTGGAGAGCATCGCTGTTAATGGTCAAAAGCTACCCATTGATTCTTCCTTGTTTGCAACATCAAATTCAAAAGGAACAGTTGTGGATTCAGGAACAACACTAGTATATCTTGTGGAAGGAGCCTATCAACCATTGGTTACTGCGGTGAGTTCATAGGATCAGATCACACATTCACACTTCATTCTTCTTCTTTTGAACAATCAATATGTGAATTCATTTTTTTAGTATGCCATTATTAGGTATCTAGGTCGTAATAATTCACATTTAGGTATTTGCAGATAATTGCAGGGATCTCTCCATCTGTGGCTCCTTTCAACTCCGAGTGGACCGGGAAGCAGGACAAGTGTTTTCAGTCTTCTGGCAGGTTTTCATTATTCTCGGAATGAAATTATCAGTATGAGTCTTTAAGAATGTCGAATTACTAACTTTTTTTTTACTTCTCTACTAGCATTGACTTGTTATTTCCAACGGTGACGCTGTATTTTAAGGGCGGCGCTGCAATGACAGTGGAGCCGTCGCAGTATCTTTTGCAGCAGGGTACTGTTGTAAGTCGAACTACCTTTTGTTGCTGCCCTTTTTGTGTTTTATCCCAGCTCCATATATTATCAATATTTCTGGTGAACTTATCTCAAATATAAAAATATCGTAGGGAAACACTGTTGTGTGGTGCATTGCCTGGCAGAGTAGTCAGGTACTACCCCAGAATGTTCAAGGAATGACTATACTCGGAGGTTAGTCATCTTATTGTATCAGCCAGTGTAAGCTGCACATATTAGGTAATAGGACTTGAGAATGCTAATCTGACGCTGATGTCTGAAAAGAAATAAACTGCTCAAAAAATATCTCAATAATTATGCCAATAGCAAACGTTATCCTACCTGTCAACTTTCAACTGTATATTCAGGTAGCTTGGAGAATGTCTCGGCTTTTCACTACATGCCCTTCTTGAACTATATTATATAAAATGAACACTGACTATTTCCCTCATGCCAACATTGTCTGGACTGTAAATCCATCCTAGCTTCACATAAATAATTAACATATTATATAAATTGCCATAAATTGTTTTAATTTTCTTTCTGAAATTGTTCTTACTAACTAATTGGTCTCTCTGGCTGGCTACAGATATTGTTTTACACGATAAGATGATTGTGTATGACTTGGAGAAACAGCGGATAGGCTGGACGGACTACAATTGTAAGTTCAAACTCCTCTCTGCCACGGTATTTCAACCATCAACTCCCGTTTGGAGCATTGGAATTGATTCCCTACGGGCTGAACTGTTTCATTTGCGATACATGCAGAATTCATATGTTCGAACGGGGTCTCAGTTCTTGTGGTTCATGGTGGTGACTAACTGTGCCTTTCCTTGTGTCAGGCTCATCACTCAATAGGGCTAGCTCGTTTGATGTCAGCTGCACATCGCCAAACTACACCGGCTTGATAGCTATTGGAGTGGCTGTTGTATGGTTGGGCGCCTTTCTCACCGGTTAGGGGAGTAAATTGTTCCGTAACTCTGGAATTACTAGGGGTATTGATTAGCAGTGCATTTGTTGTTGATTACCGGAGTAATGTGCATTGTAATCTGAATTTTTAGGAGTACACCTTGAATCGTGAGCCGTTGGTTGAGAATAGTATATGTGCAGTTGTGATGATCAAGAGATATAATTCTTGGTATTCCAAATTTATTAGGCAGGCACTCAATTTGAAGCTGCAAGTCTTGTAGTGGCGTTTGATGAATTGTGTTGTGCATGTCCTTTTACGGGCTGCATCACCCTTATGCCACACAGTTGATCATTCTATTTCTGAAATGTAACATCTAAGAAGGATGTCATTATGCATATATAGGCCATCAACTAGTGTCTGGACATAGGCTCCTCCATGTTATGCCTTCTCTCGTGTTCCTTGTGGGCTTGGTTCAAGAAATGGCCAGCAATTATTAGACTGCATTTGTCAATCTTAGCCAAGAAAGCAATGCTTCTCATTATCAGGCAGAAATTTTATTTGAGGAAGGCATGCTGACTAGATATTCTGGTGCTGCTTCCGTTTCCACATCAGGTGGTTCTTCTCTCCAGATGCAAGAGTTGAAGTATATCATTGGACATGAGAACTCCACTTAGTCATTTCCCTCATTTTCAGTCTGGGTAAGCTGTCTTTGCTATTACAACACCCACCACCTCTTTGGACATCAGTCCGGGGAAAAATTCTGACTAGTTCTGTGTTATGTTTGCTTGATTGCCAAATCATCTGTCAAATTAATCTGAGTGTTTTTGTACCGCCGTTCCTTCACCAAAGTAGGGAAGAAACAAGTTCTTGTAATTTTTGATACTAGCCAACCAAGACATGTTCTGAACTTGTGATATCAATTTCTTTATTCCTTGCAGACCTCTCTAACCTAGAACTTGACGTGCGCACTAATCTCATGTTTGTACCAAGCTCTGACCAGTTTATAACTAAACACAGGGTTTAGTTTGAAGACGTGCATCTGTTGTCAGGTGAAACACCTCCACTGAATTATTCTACGCCGGGCCACCGGCTCGCTATGGAAGGTCTATTAATTTCTGACATTGTATCTATTCAAGACCAAGTTGGCTATAGTTAAGTGTCCAGACGGTCAATGATGAGGATTCTCATGGACGTCACACCCTTGGTAACATATTTTTAATCTGATTCGTTCATGTTTGGCATTTAACAAATCGACAACGCACGCCTTTTTCTCCGCATACGCAAAGCTGAGTTCGTTAGACCCTCAGAGGAAGGTTTGTAACTTAAATGGATTATTCATATCTTCACCAGATAATAGGCCATATACTGGTTGATACCTTTGGATGTTTCTCATGCATAAAAGCATGCAGTGTGTTAACGGAAGAATTACAATGATGACATAGAAGTCCCCAAAATGTGGTAGATGTGCTTTTGTGACAGTATGTGAAGCAAAGGTCTAACTTTGATACATTTTGCAGGATTCTGGCATGGTAGCAGGAAGTTCTTGTCATCTTGTGTACTAAATCAATACAAACGAACAACAGGTTAAAATTTAGATGGAAAAATAATGTCTTCAAAATATTATTTTTTCACTCTAGAAGTTCAAAGATCGATGTAAACTTTTTTTTTTTGGAAAAATAGGGTCCCCCCTGGTTCCATTGACATGCAACCATAGTCTTTTACATTTGTTAGGTTCAACTTACATCCAGCATCCAACGCTTTATTACAGTTCACAGGACTAAACCTCAACGACACAGGCAAAACAGAGCAAAAACGACCTAAAAGCCCAGCAGTCTATTCTTGATCAGGGTCATTCCGCCCAGTTGAGCCTGCCGCCACCTCCGCATCACCTCAGACTGGGGGCTAGCATCTTCACCAGAGCTTCCCAGCACGACTGCGTCTAGGCCCAAGCAATCCGCAGAAGTTCTCCTTTTACATGGTCCAGCTTCAAAAGGTTTTGATCCAACAGTGCAGAATGCTTGTCCATGCACAGTATCTTCCAGGTTTTGATAGATGCTCCAATTCTTCTTAGAATCTCCTTCACACCTGGCCATCTTAAACCCTGGAAACACATTTCATTTCGAACAGTCCATAAGTTCCACAATGCAGCAGAGGAGAAAATATTAGTGACAGAATTACTATTTTCACTCAGCCACCATCTAGCAATAGACTCAAAGTTTTCTCCAATGCACACACCAAGAACATTAGATATATCAGACCAGATCGATCTAGCAACAACGCAATCGCAAAAAAGATGATGAATACTCTCAGGTTCAGTACAGAAAACACAAGTCAAGTCATCAAGTTTTTTGCGTTTGTTTAGATTATTTCTGGTCAGAAGCTTGTCATTAGCAAGTAACCACAGGAAAACATGGATCCTAGGAGGTATATGCAACTTCCAGACAGCTGGAGTATGCACAGGGACAACTCCCCGGTTGTTAATGACACCATAAAAGGATTTGACTGAATATTGCCCAGATGGATGAAACAACCAAACTGGACAATCTTCATCATCAGACAGCTGAACAGTTTCAATTAAAGCCACAAGCTCCAGCCAACGACCAAAAACCTGAGGGGAAACTACTCTCCTAAAGGAAATTTTAAGGTCGGATCCATCCCAAAGCTCAGCCATAGTACAACAATGTTCATTGGCTATAACATAAACATCCCAAAACATCGTAGCCAACGAACAGTGCCCTAGCCAAATGTCTTCCCAGAATAATATTTTTTTACCATTGCCAACCTTCCGGCGATATCCAATTTAAGCTGCCGACGCCGCCCACATGATCCCTTTCCAAAAAGAGGAACATCGGGTGGAATTAGCATGGATAATACTGGGAGTCACATTATACTTGTAATCAATGATTTTTCGCCAAATTTTGTGTTGATCGAGATGGTATCTCCTGATCCAAGAAGCCAAAAGGCAGAGATTAAAATCTCTGATATTTTGGATCCCCAGACCACCATACTCTTTTTTTCTGACATACCAAATCTCAATTTGCCAAATGAAATTTAGAGGAGACATCAGTGTCTTTCCAAAAGAAATGAGACATTTGCGAATTGATCAGTTTGATAGCCCATTTTGGAAATTTAATGAAGGACAAAAGGTACATAGGGATGCTAGCCACGCAAGCTTGGAGTAGAATCAGTCTGGCTTTATAGGAGAGCAGTCTACCCATCCAACCAGAGATTCTCTTAATGATTTTATCAATAATTGTCTGTAGGTCCTCCTTACGAAGTTTAGAAAAATGAAGGGGAACCCCCAAGTAGGTAAAGGGGAATTTCCCAACACCCAAAAACCTGAGCGAGAAGGTTAGCCTCCTCCTCAGGCACATTTAAAGTAAAAAAGGTCACTCTTATGATAATTAACGCGCATACCAGACATTTGCTCAAAGCAAGTAAGTATCCACTTTAAGTGCCTAGCCATATTAATATCGTTTTCCATGAAAAGGATAGTGTCATCAGCATATTGCAGGCTGATGACACCTCCAGGAATAACCTCACTCAACAAACCTCGGATAAGTTGATGATCAGCAGCTTTCGAAAGCATCTTAGTGAAAACATCTGCTACGAAGTTGAACAAAATGGGGGACAGGGGATCACCCTGCTTGAGACCTTTTCCTCCCACAAAGTATTTACTATTTGTATCATTGATGCGAACACAAAAAGAACCCTGAACCAGAATGGATTTGATCCTTGCCCTCCAACGGGGACCAAACCCTCTGGATTCCAGCATAAGATCAAGAAAATTCCAATCAATTCTATCGTAAGCCTTCTCATAGTCTAGTTTCAAAACCAGGCCAGATTGCTTTTTAGTATGGACATCATGAATTACTTCATGTGCAGCTACCACACTCTCCAGGATGAAACGCCCTTTAATAAACGCAGTTTGGTTTTTAGCAATAATCCTATCGCCAATAGGAGCAATCCTATTAGTCATGGCTTTTGTAATAATCTTCAGGCTACAGTTCCCCAAACTAATTGGGCGGAATTTTTTGAGATCTCTAGCATCAGCTTCCTTAGGGATCAGAGTAATAATAGAATAGTTAAGTCTAGCAACGTCCAGCTTACCACTCTCAAAGTCCCTAACCAAAGCCATAAAATCGTTTTTGATAACATGCCAGAACGTTTGATAGAATAAAAAGGATAAACTGTCTGGTCCTGGAGCACCAGCACCATAAGAGCCCATCACCGCATCATAAATCTCTTTCTCCGAAAAGGGACTATCTAGCAACAAGGCTTCCTCAGCAGTGAGCAAGTCCTGTTGGTCCCAAAAATCGGCACCAAGGGAAATATTTGGTCTAGGTTCCGCAGCAAAAAGATTTTTATAAAAATCCACAGCTAAATCAAGCATCTTATCCGTCTCCTCAACCGGACCACAAGGCCCGTTTAGGACGGCTAACTTCTTCTTACATCTCCTCTGGTTTGCAATCGTGTGAAAATAGGAAGTATTTCTGTATCCCTCAGTAATTTTCCTATCTCTAGAGCGTTGCCAAGCTTTTGTTTCTTCCCGAGCAAGAATTTCACCCAACTCCTTTTTGATTTCTTGCATCCTAATAACATCCTGCTCAGACAAACGATTTTGCTCGGAAAAGACATCAAGAATGTCAAACTCTTGTATAAGAGCTTTCTTCCTTTTTTTATTCCCAGCTTCTACATTAATACTCCAGCCTTTCGATTTCTTCCTGAAAAGCCTCAACCGGAATTGCCAGGTATCAATTGCGGTAATACAATCACATCTAGTATTCCAAACCTCGGAAACTAAATCAGCAAACCCTTCTTGCTTGATCCACCATTTTTCAAAGCAATATAACCTCGGGGGAATGGTTTTATTTTGCCCCGTATCAATAAGAAGGGGGGTGTGATCACTAATTGCTCTAGATAGCACTACAGAGGAAAGAGGGAATTTTTGTTCCCAGTCAACTGAGACAAAAATTCGATCCAGAGCGGCCATAATAGCATTCTCCTGGTTATTCGACCAGGTGTACATACGGTTAGCCGTTTTAATCTCAATAAGAGCCCATTTGTTCACCCAATCATTAAACAGGAAAGACCATTGGTTATTGATATTGCCATTACTTTTCTCCTTAGCATATCTAACCACATTAAAATCCCCTCCAATCAGAGTTGGAATAGGGCTTTTTTCCATCACCTCATGAAGCTCAGTAAAAAATTCGAGTTTAAAGTCAGCGTAGGCCATAAACTACAATAAGATTCCACACAAACGCATCAACTTTATTGAGGACTTGTACATAAACGCAATAAGAACCACATGAATAGGAAAGAGATCATCTCGCAATCCTACCAAGATACCCCCAGCGGTACCTTTGGCAGGTAGAGAACACCAAGAAAAATCATGATGTCCAGCAACAAAACTAAGAAAACTGTCATCAATTTTCTCCTTTTTTGTTTCCTGGATCCCAACAAACTCCAGTTTATAATCCGAAATTAAATCAAATAGGGCTTGCTTGCGGCCTGGGCGACCCAGACCTCTTATGTTTAAAATTGCACCTATCATGATTTCTTTCGTGGTTTATTCTTCCTACTAGTTACTACACTCCATCCATCCCCATCAAATTGATCCTGCTCATCAGGTAGCTGATGACAGACATCAGGGGCATGCATCGACTCATGCTCATTACAAACCATAAAATCAGTAGGGTTTAAATCGATAGAACTAGGTAAAACAATGTCGGGGTTAGCCCCAGCAAATTCCACATTTTTAGCTAGTTCATTTTCAACTAAATTCTGAATGATATCATTTTTATCATTAGCATCACTACCAATAGTAATATCAATAGTATCAGAAATATCACCCAAAGCATTATTACTAAGAACAACAAAAGAATTACCTCTGAAATTCGGAGGAATCTCCAAATTTCTTCTTTTCTGCAACTCCTTTGCTTTATCGATGTAAACTTTGTCTTTAAGAATTAAAGCCCCTTTTACTTGATAGCAGAAATAAAGTTCTTACTGTCCTTGCAAACAACGAAATTTATTGATCACACAACAGCCCAGCATGGAAGGCCATTATGTACTAATAATTAGTAATACTGCTAACACATGATCTTAATCTGTCCATTCATGCATGCAAGCTAAAGTTTTAATGGTCTACTTAAATAGACTTTGTAGAATGCTTGACGGCCTCTTAATGTGTGCAGTTTGAACAGTAGCACACTCCATGACGTGAGCAGAATCCAACATTCCAGCCGCCGGCCTTTGGTATAGCACTGATTAACGCAAGCATCAATGCTGGTGCAACGATTATCCGGTGCCGGCCACGCTTCACATACATAGCCCGGGGCCGCATCTTCATAATCATAGAAGATTTATTTTGTTAGAAATCTTTATATGTCAAATTTGTCCAAGTTTGACAAAGTTTATTAATAAATGTATGAGAGCATATAAACAGATTATAACCATATAGTCTATTTCATGATTGACCTAATGAAACTAAACAAACAGTCAAAAGTAGATAACTCTGAATTTAAGACGAGCCTAAAACAACAATTATTTTGAATCGGATGGAGTGCTTAATTACCGGAGCACCCAAAAGGAGGAGTGCCAGAATCAAGATGGATGTTGCGATCTTGGATGCCATGAGGGAGCACTTGGGGTTTTGTATTAGCTCCGAGGAGAGTTTGTTTTGACTCGTCAGGACCTGTGTGTATAGGGTTGAAACAAAGATGATATGGTTTTAAATCTGGTAAGATAAAATCGCCAAATCCCAACAATGAACTACTGCTGATTTTTTTTTTCCGAAATGGATGAACTACTGCTGATAAATCTATTATTCCTCATCTCAAATCTTGTAAAACATTTGGTGTTCCTGGTATCCAAGAAAAGATCCGACATTTATAGTTTTTGGGCAACCTACGTACCAGCGGCTGTAACTCCAGATACGGCCTTGCTCATAATCAAATCAATGAAATTTCGAAACCCCTAAGTGCAACCAAATCAGCATGAAGACACCAACCAATCAACCAACGAAACCCTGAAAAGAAAAACGACGCAGCAGGCTCAGCTAGCTCCCCGTACACGGATACACATCCCCATCCCCAAATGAAACCATGTGAGAGACAAAACAAAACAAGAAACTAGCCTGGATGATTAAAGAAAGACACCAAAACACCCAAGAGCCTTCCGTACGGGAAGACGCGGAGGAATCTGAAGCATGTGCGGCTGTGCAGGGCATCAAGCTAGCCCTCGACAATTTTTTTTTTGAGGAACTACAGTACTAACGTACTGCTTATTTTTTATTATAGTTTCTCAAAAATGGTGTACAAGAGGGTTGTACAAAATAAAAATAAAACAGACTACTCGGCTGTAGCCAACGCTCTGACGTCAAGAAGCCAGAACAGATCAAGACACTGGGCAATTTATGAAGAGAATGATGAAGCTATTTCCTGGATGTATGGTGCGTCAAACCCAGCGTGAATGCAACAGGGTGGCGGATGCCCTGGCAAAGCTAGCCAGATCAGTTGGTTCTCAAACGTTCATGAATGGTCTCTGTAGTCCCATTGAAGAGCTTGTTCAAGCTGGTTGTAATCACCCTGATATAAAAAGCTCTTTTCTCAACAACAACAAAAGAACACAATTTTACCACCGGACGAGGGGAATCGTAGACGAGGACGAACATGAATGCAGAACGGATGGACTGACGGATTACAGATGACGGCGGAACAAGGCCCCCCCAGGAAGCGCCAAAACGACGAGGAAGGAAGGGAGCAAAAAAGGCAGGCAGCCGGGCCTAGGACACGAACCTGAGCGCCCCGTAGGCGGGCCGGTGTCAGGACCCTGTACTGACCAAGACCAACACACATAAAGCATGGACGGTGGAGATCATGACTGAAGACAACAACCACGCTGGACGGTGGAGATTAGGCCGCGTACTGTTTATCGTCTTGCTCGTGCTTTGAGAGTCGTGTGTGGCTCAGCTCGCGTAGCTCGCTGGCGTAGTTATAAGCTGGGAGTTGGTAGGAAGAGAACTAAGAAGGAACAAGCCTAATTCTCTAGAAGTAGAACTAGCTAGGGTTTGCTCCTCTTCACCATGTATCCCTAGAATTCGCCATGTATCTCTGAACCTCGAGGAATCATTCCTCCGACAGTAAATCATTCCTCTGTCTTTGGCAATATTTCTGTGTTCCCCTTTCTTACTCCAGTTCATTCAATAGTTGAGGCCTGTCAAGGGTATCAGAGCCAGTACGGTCCTCGGCGGCGAATCGAGCAGTGGAGCAGGGTCGGTTCGGATCTCCGGTAAAATCCCCTCCCTCCCTCCCTGTTTGCGGCGGCGGTGCGGTTGCTGTTGGTGGCGAACTGGCGGCGGTGAAATTCGGAAGCAGGTCTGGTTGTCGGGCGAGGTTGCGAGAGCACAACGCGCTCGTGGTAAAATTCCTGCTCCCTAGCCGGATCCGTGCTTCATCGGAGGCGAATCGTGCGACGAGCGTAATCGGGTTGGCACCGCTGTAAAATCCCCGTCTCTCGCCGGTTGTACGGAAGGAGTTGAGTTGGAATCGGAGTTTACGGGACGAGCTTGGCAAGCTTGCACCGATCCGAGACCATGGCGGAAGGCACGCGCCTGAAGGGCCAACAGGCAATTGAGAAATTGCAGGAAGATATGATGGTAATTCGGGATGAACTGACGGACTTGCACCAGCTTAAGCAGGAAGTTCGGCAGATCCAAGCAGAGATGACAGTTATACCAGACATGAACCGCAAACTATCCTCGATGGAGTCCAACATGAACTCAATGCTGCAACAAATCCTGAAGCAAACTGCACCGGTGCCAGAAGCTCCTGATATGTCCTCAGCTTCCACCATAAATCAGAAGGGCAAACAAGGTTTGGGTACAACAATTGGTATGAATTCCCTTCCTTTACCTGGTATCAACTTAGATCCTGCCTTTCAGCAAGCGAAATCAACTAGACCAGGACCTAGTACTATGGATGTTAGTGCTGCATTAGCTCCCTTGCCGACTGTCACCTTAACTGAGGCTGTCGCTACTTCCACCATGAGAGAAGAAGCACAACAAAACTCTCAGTTCAGGATTTCCCCACCCACTACCCTGTTACCATCAGTAGCACCTCCTACTTTATTACCCAAACCACCCTATAGTATGCAGCAACAAATACCTCAGCAACAATTACATACTGGCAATTATGGGCATTACAGTCAGTTGATAGCTCCACAATATATCACTGCCACCGGACAGTTTATTAATGGAACGGCACCATCAATTTACCAGTCTGGCGTTCAGTTACACACTGATCAGAGAAATACATTTGCAACACAATTGGGAGGGCCATCATATTATGCTGAAGCAGTGTTGAAAGGGCCTCGTTTGGAAATACCCCTGTTTTCCGGAGATGATCCAATAGGCTGGTTGATAGCCTGTGAAAAATTCTTTGACATGACAGGCACTCCTTATGACCAGTGGGTTAACTTGGCCACAGGACATTTTCAAGGCAGAGCTTCGAACTGGTTAAAGAATATTTGTGTTCCATGGCAGATGGTGACTTGGCAGCAGTTCTGTAACCTGATTGCTGATCGTTTCACTGATGCTAATGCACATGAAGCAGTGGAGATGCTGCAAAACATCAGACAGATAAATACAGTTGCTGCTTATATTGACAAATTTGAGGAGTGTGTTGCTTTAGTTAAAAGAGATCATCCTTCTCTACAGGAAAGTTTCTTACTGAGCTGTTTCATTGGTGGGCTAAAACCAGAGGTTAAACACGATGTGTCTGGTCAGAGACCAGCAAGCTTACTGGAGTGCTACTGGTATTCCAAGGTTTATGAAAAGGCTGCAAATTCTAGGAGACTTGCTTTTCCCCAACCAGCTTTTCGACAGAAGTATCCACAACAGCAATGGACAAAACCCCCAATTCCACAGCTACAGGCAGCACCACCTAAACAAAACACTGGACCACCACCGGTTGGTGTTGAGAAAAACTGTTGGTACTGTAAGGAGCCCTGGAACAGGACTCACAGATGCAGATCAGGCAGAACGCTGCATATTCTGCAAGAACTTGATGATGAATCGGAAGAACCTGAGCAGACACCAGGGGAACAGCAGAATGAACCACACTTTCATACAGCACCAAATACACCCACCCCGGAAGGAGCACCGGTAACTCAATCCATGGCAATATCGACTCATGCTGCAACAGGTATCCCTGGTAAATCAACATTCTCACTGTTGCTAAAAATTGGAGGCAAACGAGCTGTAGCTCTCGTCGACAGTGGTTCGTCTGACACATTTATGAGTAAGGCATTTGTGGAAAAACACAATATCATTACAACTCCAGCGCCAGTCACAAAAGTTGCAGTCACTGGTGGTGCATTTCTCTTATCCGACGCTTGCCTATCCCCAACACAGTTTTCAGTTCAAGGGCATACTTTCGAGAGTACATTCAAAATTCTGCCTCTGAAAACCTTCGATATAATCCTCGGAGCGGATTGGATTTATGATTACAGTCCTATTGGCCTGGATTTGAAGACAAGAGAACTGATAGTTACCAAGAATGGTACTCCTATCAAACTTCATGATCACACGCAACATCCACATATTGTTTCAGCTCAGAAGATGAGCAAGTTGTGCTCAAAAGGAGTTCTGGGATATTTACTGCAAATCGCTCCAATTATTCCCTCAACTGATGAAGAAACTGAACCATTACCAGAAAAGTTCACTCCCCTGTTGGAGTTTTTCAAGGATGTCTTCCAATCACCGGAGGGTTTACCACCATCTCGTGACTGTGATCATCAAATCCCACTGAATCAAGGTGCCCAACCACCAAATTTGAGGCCTTACAGAGTGCCCCACTACCAGAAAGATGCAATGGAAGCTATCATAAAAGAATTACTGCATAACAAGGAAATTCGTCCGAGTATGAGCCCTTTTTCTTCACCAGCTGTGATGGTTAGAAAAAGAGATGGAGGTTGGCGTCTCTGTGTTGATTACAGATTGCTCAATGCAATAACAGTGAAAAATAAGTTTCCAATGCCAGTGATTGAAGACTTACTGGATGAACTACATGGTGCTGTTATATTCACTAAACTGGATTTGAAATCAGGGTATCACCAGATTCGAATGGCCAATCCAGATATACCAAAAACAGCATTTAAAACTCATTTGGGTCACTATGAGTACACTGTCATGCCTTTTGGCCTTACGAATGCTCCAGCCACATTCCAGAACTTGATGAATACGATATTTGCACCATATATTCGCAAATTCATCTTAGTGTTCTTTGATGACATATTGATCTACAGCAAATCAGAAGCCGACCATATCAAACATGTGGAGCTGACATTGGATTTTATCAGGAAAAACAAGCTGTATCTAAGGAAGAGCAAATGCACCTTTGCAACACCAACGGTATCATATCTGGGACATGTAATTTCCAAGGAAGGCGTGACAACAAACCCTGAGAAAATACAAGCAATCATTGACTAGCCGACACCTGTGTCAACGACCAAGTTGAGAGGTATACTGGGAGCAACAGGGTACTACCGCCGTTTTATCAAGGATTACGGCATTATTTGTCGTCCATTGTTTGAAGCTCTAAAGAAAGATGGGTTTACATGGGGGCCAGCTCAAGAAGCAGCTTTTCAAAAGTTGAAGCAAGCAATGACTACAGCGCCAGTCCTAGCACTACCAAACTTTGATATCCCATTTATAGTTGAAGCTGATGCTTGTGGTACTGGCATTGGTGCAGTAATGATGCAGCAAGGACATCCTCTGGCGTTTTTCAGTCAAAGTTTGGGGCCAAAGGCAGCTGCTCAGTCTGTGTATGAAAAAGAAGCGATTGCAATATTGGCAGCCCTTAGGAAATGGCGCCATTATTTCTAGGGAAACAAGCTTATCATCAAGACTGATCATGAAAGCTTGAAACATATGGCAACACAGCGACTCACAGAAGGAATACAACACAAACTATTGGTTAAATTGTTGGAATTCGATTATACAATTGAATACAAGAAAGGAAAAGAAAATGTGGTGGCTGACGCTCTGTCTAGAAGAGATGCACCTGACAGGAATACTTGTTCAGCAATTACAACTGTAACTCCCGCTTGGCTTGACGATGTCAAAAACAGCTACCTCAATGACCCTGGCAGCACAAAAATCTTGCAGAAACTAGCCACAGATGTCTCCACAACACCACAATTCAAACTCATCGATGGTGTGCTCAAATACAACAATCGCATTTATGTTGGCGCAAGCACAAAATCAAGACAGACATTGTTGCATGACTTTCACAATTCAGCACTTGGTGGTCATTCTGGTACCCGTGCAACATATCACCGTCTCAAGAGACTGTTTTACTGGCCTGGTATGAAGAAAGAGGTAGAAGCTTACATTGCTGAGTGTCCAACATGCCAACTCACCAAACCTGAACATGTGAAATCCCCTGGACTCCTGAAACCAATCGAATTTCCAGATATGGCTTGGGCACATGTCAGTCTTGATTTCATCGAATGTCTGCCAAATTCACAAGGCAAGGAAGTAATCCTAGTAGTGGTGGACCGATTGACTAAATACGCTCATTTTTTGCCCATGTCTCATCCTTATAATGTTGATCAAGTGGTCACATTATTCCTCGACAATATCTTTAAACTCCATGGCATGCCAGTGGCAATCATTTCGGATCATGACAGAATATTCACCAGCAAAGTATATCAGTCTCTGTTCAAGGCTCTCAAAGTAGAAGTTCGGTTGAGTACTGCCCATCACCCTGAGACTGACGGGCAGACTGAAAGAGTCAATCAATGCCTGGAAGCTTACCTCCGAAATATGGTCTTCCAAAACCCCAAGACTTGGATGAAATGGCTTTCCCTGGCAGAGTATTGGTATAACACCTCTTACCATACTTCTCTCAAGATAACTCCATTTCAAGCCCTTTATGGTTATCCACCTCCAATGATTGGTGAATTGGCAATCCCTGAACACACAGCTCCAGAAGTAATCAGCACATTGTCTGATCGCTCAGAAATGATGAAAACACTGAAAGAGAACCTTCTTCAAGCTCAAAATCGCATGAAATTCTTTGCTGATATGCATCGGTCTGAGCGCACATTTGCAGTTGGAGACATGGCATACCTCAAGATACAGCCGTATCGACAGAATGCATTTGGGTTACGTGGTTCACTCAAATTGCGATCCAAATATTATGGGCCATACAAAATCATCCAGAAGGTGGGAGAATTGTCGTATAAGCTACAGTTACCTGAACAATCAGAAATACATCCAGTGTTTCACGTGAGTCAGCTTAAGAAGCAGCTCGGAAAGAATGCTATACCACTTCCACACGTGCCTCTGGTCACTACTTCTGGCAAGATCAAGACTTCCCCACTCCGAGTCCTCCAACGACGCATCATTCAGCGTAACAAGCAGCCGACAGCACAATGGCTTATTCACTGGGAGAATTTAGGTGAAGATGATGCAACCTGGGAAGATGTTCCTTTCATCACCAAGACCTTTCCGTCCTTTGCGCCTTGAGGGCAAGTCGCGTCTCAAGGAAGGGGCATTGTCAGGACCTGTACTGACCAAGACCAACACACATAAAGCATGGACGGTGGAGATCATGACTGAAGACAACAACCACGCTGGACGGTGGAGATTAGGCCGCGTACTGTTTATCGTCTTGCTCGTGCTTTGAGAGTCGTGTGTGGCTCAGCTCGCGTAGCTCGCTGGCGTAGTTATAAGCTGGGAGTTGGTAGGAAGAGAACTAAGAAGGAACAAGCCTAATTCTCTAGAAGTAGAACTAGCTAGGGTTTGCTCCTCTTCACCATGTATCCCTAGAATTCGCCATGTATCTCTGAACCTCGAGGAATCATTCCTCCGACAGTAAATCATTCCTCTGTCTTTGGCGATATTTCTGTGTTCCCCTTTCTTACTCCAGTTCATTCAATAGTTGAGGCCTGTCAGCCGGCGGCCGGCGGCCGGAGAAGCTCCTACGACAAACCCCACGCCACGGCCATGGCCAGGAGCAGGAATGCGGATTAGTAGCTAGTGCTCGGGCTCGCTTGCTACCGGCTACGTGTCGATGCGTCGGGCCTCCAAGACGCGTGACAGCTGATAATAGTATGAACAACCAGCGTATAGATACAGCCTGCGCACATTTAATTCGGAATCACTGAATGTGGGGATTTAATTCAATGGTAGGTTTGATATTTGGAATTTCTTTTGGAGTGATTAGACGAGACATCACGTAGATGCGGCCCGGGACATGACGTATGTGGCACAGGATGGCCGACTAAGAATTTGTGGAAGAATATGGAATCGGATGCAGGCATGCAGCAATATGGAGCTTATATTTTATTTTGAAAAATGTTATGTTCAAATTAAAAAAACTGTTTTTATAGATATATCTACCAATGTGCATTTTCTTGTTGAAAAATACATACTCCCTCCGTTCCGATAGGTATGGCATGAAATGTTTTCTCAAAAATCGCAGAAAGTAAGGCGTGGGTGCGTAGAAGACGCTTCAGCTAGCAGTTTCCGGCGTCGTAACCATATCAAGTAGCTCGCTGCAGGCAGCAACGCATTCGCCATTGTGGTCCCTGATTACGACGCCAACTACCATCTGCCGAGAGGACGAGAAGATTGCTGCATCAACATTAACATAAACCGTACCTTCAGTACAAACAACGCAACAACCAATGCACTGAAAGCAGAAGTTCAGTACAAACAACGCACCAACCAACGCACTGGGGAAGCCAGTTTGCAACATAAACCAAGTTCAGAAATTAAAAAGGACAACAAACTCCAGGCCGCAGCCATTACAAGAATAGCACAGGAAACAAACTGCCGCGCCCGCCACCACCTACAGCTACCTAGAAGATTAGCCAACACCATTGCGCGTCTTGAGAAGGAAATGCATATTCTTTGACGATGAATCTAGGCCCTCCAGCATGGCGATCCAATCATGTTTACGCTTTGCTGGCAACAAAGGGGTCCACTGTGACAGAAGAGATAACATTTTAAAGATGTTAGTCGCAGCAGAGCTGGTAATTTTAATATTTGAATATGCTTTTTAAATTTAAAAATCATACTATTTTTGTTCAGATACAAGAAGATGATGTCTACACAAATGCAATTTTTTTGTTGAAAATGCATAGTATTTTGGGATGAAAGAAATCCCAAAAATGGGCTCTCATTAGGCATTTGGAATTCATTTTGTCTTCATGTTTGTCTTTTTTTGATCAGGTCACTGGTGAGAGCATAATTATTTGAAACTTTATGCAGAGGTGGTATACTTGAATACTTCTTCTTTCCAAAGAGATAGAAGTGAGGCTTTTTTTTAGCATTCTGAAAACAATGCTACATGTAGCATGGCCTATCTTTTTGAAGTTTTTGAGTCATGGTGCAGCGATAAGAAGCTCATTTTTTAAATGTAAAAACGCTATTCTGAAATTTTGAAAAATATATGATTTTTGTACAGAATCACGCGAAAATGCAATTTTTTTTGAAGAACACGTAATATTTTGGAGTAGACAATTACTGAAAATACGGCCCTAAGTCATGAAAATCTATTTTTGTCTTCATATTTTTCTTTTTTGTATTGGTCACGGTGAACGTATAATTCTTTGAAACTCTATGAAAACAAGGCACACGTCTATATGTACTTGTATACTATTATTAGAATTTCTGAACTAAAAAGAAAGAATGATTTTGAATTTTTCAAAAATCGGGCTTCATGTTGCCGTGGCGCTCTTTTAGGTTTTTGAGTTAGAGTGCAGCGATATTGGGCCCATTTTTCTTGAATTTAAAAATTATATTTTGGAGTTTTTAAAAAATTATGATTATTCTTACAGTAATATGAAGGAAAATATGTATTATTTTTTGGCTAAAAATCACAAAAATGTGGCTTTAAGTAGGCAATGAAAAATTGATTTATGTCTTTATATTTATATTTTTTGTAGGTCACGACTGAGAGAATATTTCTTTGGAACTTTATGCATACATGCTTAGAGTCCACAGTATGGATGTCATTTTTTTTAAAATAAATTGAAAATGCTATTTTGAAGTTCCAAAAAATATATATAAGGGTTTCTAGGAAAATGGAGACTGATTCTTCTCCTGGCTTAGAGCGCCCTAGGAGACCCGCTCCATGGAGACTCAGTCTTCTCCTGGCTTTCGGCTAGCAGAGGGATAGTACTCCTATCTTCAGAATTTTACTGTCGTTCCAAGATTTGGGAGTCAGAATACACATATATTGATCGAGGAGGAGCAGAATCTAGACATTCACATGATGCGGGGGCACTTGTAGAACTTGTGACCGAGATTTGGAAACCCTAGTTTCTTGACGACGAACGTCATTACAGTTGCCAGGTGGAGTGAGATGAAGCGGCCATGGCATTGTGGAACGGGAAGCGCGGAGAGGATGAAGATGTGATGGGGAGTAGGTGGGGCGCTCGCTCTAATAAATTTGACACGTTTTTATCGGGTGTGGTCCAGGTTGGAGTCTGCCACAAGTTGGGTCTGTAAATGCCGGTTCGCATACGACTAACGGTCCACCTAATGTATTTGTTCAAAACATTACCGGTGAGGATACAAAAACGAGATACAAGAGACATCAATGAGACGGACGGTTTGATGGGTAAAGGATAAGCCGACCAAGCGAGCTCGAGGGCTCTTTGGAGTTTTCGAAAGGAGAGCTCCTTTAATTTTCGGACGCGTCTAGTCAGCGCAGCCGTGCCGATCATCAAAATAGAAAGTTTATTATTCTCCCTACTAGGCTACTACAGTACCAAAAAAAATAAAGGGAGAGCAAAACCAACCCAGCAGCTCACGTGATCCACTAATTCACAACCCCTCATGATTCCTCCACATGTATGCTGAAAGATGACATCATGCAGTTGATTTTCTTTTGTGAGAAAATTCAACAATAATCTCACTTTTGAACCAAGCGTGGGAATTGTGATCTTGCTGATACTAGAGGTGTTACGGGATAGTAGTTTGGTTATGATCTTGCTGATACTAGAGGGCTTAAACTGGATCGCCACAAGATCGCCTACCCGATCGCCTCGCAATCACGGAACCCAACCGTCACACATGGAACAGAACTTCACCACTGTGTTAATTGGATTCACAATATTTGCATCACTTGGTGCTATTTGTTACAGATGTCCTATTTTTGTTTGAGCAAAATATACAACAAGGGAAGCTAATGGACCAATGTTTTTGCCCCCAAATGCCCTAAAACATAGTTATGCGCTATTATAGGGCAGCTATTGGAGACTGAAAGGATCGGTATGGCCACCTAGAGAGAGGGAGGGGGGGGGGGGGTGAATAGGTGCTACTCAATTTTTAGCTCTTTTTGAGTTTAGGCTTGACACAAAGGTAAATTCTCTAGATATGCAACTACGGTGAATTTAACTATATGACAAGTTAATACTAGACTAGGCACGATACAAGTAAGAGCTAGCGAGTAAGGAGTAACCGAACGAGAAGCACACGGAGACAAGGATGTATTCCCGAGTTCCTCCTTTTTAGGGGAGTACGTCTCGTTTGAGGGGTGTGAGTTTCAAACTCAAACGCCACAAATGACCTCACCCTATTCTCCGATGAACCTTGCCCAAAATCTCGGTTCACCTTCCACTATCGGAATCCTTCAAGGCGGAATCTGGAGCCCTTACAACAAGCTTGAGGCTCAACCCACAAAAGGATTGGGGGCTCGCAAGCACCACAACACCTGCTACACAAAAGTAACAAGCAAATAAGTACAACAAGATGCCTAGGTTTTCCTAGTGGAAACCCTAGGCTCGAATCCCTCAAGTGAATGAGGGGGAAATGAAGAACGCTTTGGTGAAGTAGTAGATCCGGGCCTTCTTCTTCAATCCTCCAAAGATCAACGAGTTTGGGTGGAGGGATTGGGAGATCTAGTGATTCTTGAGCTTGCAATAATGGTGGACTTCAATTCTGGATGAGCTACTTGGCTGGAGGTAGGTGGAGGGGTATTTATACCCCTCCCAGAAATTGAGCCGTTGCAGTCCACTTAGACCGGAGTTTCTGGTCCAGGAGGGGCGGAAACTCCGGACCCCCTGAGGGCGGAAACTCCGGCCTGGGTCCGGAAACTCCGGGGAAACTCCGGGGTCACTCTGGGGTCATTGCAGAGAGTGCCGACGCTTCGCTCGTTTCGCTGCAAATCCTGATGGGCCGGAGACTCCGGCCCCTGAGCACCCCTCAGGCCGGAGACTCTGGCCTGGGCAGACAAACTGCAAACTCCCTTTTTCTTCGACAATTGTTTCGTTGCAAAGTGTAATTATTTCTTTTCATTCATGTACCACTTAACATCATATTAAATAATTCCTAGTGTTGTTGCCTAACACACAAAATCATGGGGACATAAAATATGTCCTTTCAATCTCCCCCTTTTTGGTGTTAGATGACAACACTAGGATTTGCAACATAGCCTAAACAATAATATCGACATGTTCCACAGATAAGAGAAACTCCCCCTACATGTGTGCATGTAAGTAATTTGCATTGGAATACAAATGCTCAACATACAAATGCTCAACATGTAGATGAGAGGGTAACTCACAAGTAATAATTGGAACAAGATAAATTTGCAACAAAATGAGACATATCATGAGAGAGGGTTGAGATGAAAAGAAACCATACCTTGTGCATAATAATAAGACATAGAGACCAATGCACAATAATAGACCATAATACAATATCATCTCAACCATAGGAATTATGAACTCCATAGTCTCATACCACAAATAGGAACATAGTCTCACACAATAAAACCAAAGCAAATAGGTTCAACGACATAAGATAAATGGACACAAGCGCAAAGAAATGATAAACGCACAAGCTTGTGTCCGAGCCATGCAAATCCCACGGTGAGAAAGCCTAATAGAACTACTTCTCCCCCTTTGGCATCGAAACGCCAAAAAGGGAAAAGAGCGATGCTAACACGTCCCAAAGAGATCACTCATCCTCTTCGTCGTCGTCGGCGTCAACATCACTTGCTTCTTGGGTCTCCTCATCCTTGTACTCTTCATTGTCATCATCATCCTCATCATCATCATTATCATCATCATCATCATCATCTTCATAGTGCATTGGAGCTTTGTCGGTATTGCGAGAAGACGATGGCATGGATGAAACATCTTCAAAGTCACCCCAAGGAAACTTATCCACCTTCCATTCCTCAATGGGAAGGGTAGTATCGGACTCCGGTGAAGCGGGGGTACCAACGGGACGAGGAGGTGTCCTTCCACCATTGTTGATCTTGTGCAATTCTTTGAACATCTTGTGTTGGTTGGAGAGGATGTGCTTCCTCTCAACATAGCCCTCATAGTTCTCCTCGTGAATGGCAACCCCATGCAAAGCTTGATCTTTTGCAACCAAGTGAGATGCTTAACTTCATTGTTGACCCTTGCTTTGCCACCACTAGACCAAGAAGGTGGAGTGGCATTCTTCCTTCGAACCCTTGGACCTTCTTCCTCCTCTATCTCTTGATAAGAAGGTTGAGGAGTGAGATGAATGGTTAGCACATGGAGGGTTCCAACCTTGTGTTGCTTGAAGCGAGATGTATCAAGTTGAGGAATCTTCTTGAGAATAAGCTTCATGACATAAGGGGCATACATCGGAGTCTTCTTCTCATGGATAGCAATGTTGATCTCACACTTGATATAATCCATGACATCAATCTCATACCCTTGGCAATTTGGTCTGGCAAGGTAGGTTCTATGGGCATGATGCATAAGGTTGACAAGTGCGACACGGATTGCATCCGTATTCCCGGCTTGGGGGGCAATGCACTCACGGAACATGCGAATAAGGATGTTGTAGATGGACTTGAGACCACGGGTGGTGGCAATGGCACCCTTTTTAGCAACAAGGGGGCAAGGAGCTTCTTATCATAGTCCACTCCTTCAACATGCATCCTTCGACCAACGGACACGGTGGCTCCCTTGAACTCATAACCCAAAGCTTGCCCAAACTCTTCAAAGGAAGAGATGCACTGGACCGGGCCCGTCATCCAAGTCATCGAGGTGTTCTCCTCCGGTCTGAGTACAAGTGTGGCAAAGAATTATTGGACCATATCAATGTTGTAATCTTGTTGAGTGGAGATTAGCTTCTCAAGGCCGAGCTTCCTAGCAACCCAAATTGCTTCAACAAAGTACTCCTTCTTGGCCAAGGCTTCAAGGTTCAAAGATTTTTGCGGACACAAAAGAGCTTTGGGATCCAAATTTGCATAGATCTCCTTCATGATGAGCTCTTGCTCCTTCCTCCAAAAGTGAGCATCGGTGGTGTTCTTGGCATATCATTGAAACTTTGTGCCCGCATGGTTTGAAAGTCCTCCTTGTTCAAGTCCTTCACGGTGGTTATGTTGTCAAGTTTTGCCTTCTTGGCCTTTTCTTCTCGAAGGAGAGCAGCCTCTTGCCTAGCCCTCCTAGCATCGGATGCTTGTTGCTGCTTGAGAACGCCACGCTGCACATAACGGTCACCCTCTTCATCATAGTCTAGATACTCACGACCCAAAGGCTTTAGTGCTTTGGATTTGGATGATGATGAACCCGAATAGTACCTCTTGTTACCTGTGAATAAGGAGTAGGTAGATAGCAAGGAGATAAGCATACATGTACATGGAAGCCAAAAGAAGAAACAAAATTGGAACAATTTTCCAGAAATTTTGATCTAGACCGGAGTCTCCGGTCACAGGGGGCGGAAACTCCGGCCACACCGGAGTCTCCGGTCAGGGAGACCGGAGTCTCCGGCCCTGGGACGGGAGATCCCGATCTAGGTCAAAAGTTAGGGAAATTTGTTGCAACGTGTTTCTAAGGATTGCATTTGCCAACAAGAGGGTTCTACACCAAGAAACACTGAGGAAACTACCCTCCAAAACATATCTAGGTTGAAACCCTAGAGGGAGGGAGAGGAGTTTACCCTTGTCCTTCATGGTGGAAGTCAAACAGAAGAGAGGAAGATCCCCAACGCTTGAGGAGGGTAGGAGCCGGTGGCACGGCAGAATCCGACGGCGGGGAGCAGCCGGAGGAGATCTTCGAGTCGGCGGCGGCGGCTGAGAGGGAGTTGGGGTCGGGGGTGTGTGGGAAGTTGTGAAACAACTCCCCACCCCGATCCCCTTTAGATCCCAGCGAAAGTGCCAAGACAGTCACCGGCCTAAACACCGGAGTCTCCGGCCGAGCCGGAGTTTTCCAGGTTTAGGGTGGAGACTCTGGTCAGACCGGAGTCTCCGGTGCTATACACCGGAGTCTCCGGACCCAACGACTCCAAAAACCCAGATTTTTGTGTGGGACATGTATGTGGGCAAGAAGAGCATGTTTTTTAGAAAGATAAGGCTTAGGATGAGAACATTGTCAGTGTTGGTGGGATACTCACTTGAAAGTTGCAAGATCGAATAGAAAGGCCAATTCCAAGTGTTTTTCCCAAAAAGAAGGATAAAGGTCTAGAAAACCCAAATAAATCCAGTAAGTCCAAATAAAATCCAACTCCTCACAAGGTGGAGGGCGGTGGCCTAGGCCACCATGTATGAGATTATGGCGTGACACCGCGAAGATGTATCTGGGGTTCACAACCAACACTCGTCATTTAAGCTCACATTTTCATGAATTGAAAATAGAAAAGCAAATGAAATCTTACTATCGGCATAATGGGGGGAGGGATAATCCAATGTATTAGGACCGCACTCCCCCTATGTCCATGCCTACACCTAAACACAATAGATAGTCAAGACATAGGTGTGAGTGCAAAATAGTCAAGCCAAGCTCCTTGAATCCACGATATTTAGCTCATTTCTCAAGTAGGTGAATCTTGCTTCATCAAGAGGCTTCGTGAATATCGGCAAGTTGGTCTCTTGTGGGAACATGGCTTAGCTCAATATCACCTCGGGCAACATGATCTCGAATGAAATGATGACGAATCTCAATATGCTTGGTTCTTGAATGTTGCACCGGGTTGTGGGCGATCTCGATAGCACTTGTATTGTCACATAAAAGAGGCACTTTGTCACAATTGACACTGTATTCCTTTAAAGTTTGCCTCATCCATAACAATTGGGTGCATGCACTTGCGGCCGCCACATACTCGGCTTCGGCGGCGGCGAGAGATATACAATTTTGCTTCTTGGAAGACCAACTCACCAAGGAACCACCAATAAATTGGCAAGCCTCGGAAGTTGACTTCCTATCATCATGATCACCGGCCCAATCCGAGTCCGTGTATCCACAAAGAGAGAAAACCTTGTCCTTAGGGTACCACAACCAAACTTTGGGGTATGAATCAAATATCGAAGGATTCTTTTGACCGCCACAATGTGGCTTTCTTTAGGAGCGGCTTGGTACCTTGCACACACCCCTACACTCAACACAATATCGGGTCTAGATGCACAAAGATAGAGCAAATAACCAATCATGGAACGGTATACCTTTTGATCGACATCTATACCCTTTGGGTTAAGTTGTAGATGAACCTTTGTGTCCATTGGAGTGCGCTTCTCCTTGACCCCAATCATATCAAACTTCTTGAGCATGTCTTGGATATATTTAGTTTGAGAGATGAAAGTCCCTCTCCTCAATTGCTTGATCTCAAAACCAAGGAAGAACTTCAACTCTCCCATCATGGACATCTCAAACCTATCGGTCATAAGCTTTGAAAATTCATCATTGAAAGCTTTGTTAGTGGAACCAAAGATAATATCGTCCACATAGACTTGGCATATGAAAAGCTCCCCTTTTACTCTCTTGGTAAAGAGAGTGGGATCGATTTGCCCAACCTCAAATCCACGGTCTACTAGAAGCTCTCTAAGGTGCTCATACCACGCACGTGGGGCTTGTTTAAGGCCATAGAGTGCCTTATCGAGCTTGTAGACATGATTAGGGAGTTTGGGATCCTCAAACCCCGGTGGTTGCTTAACATATACTAATTCTTTAAGTGGACCATTAGAAAAACACTTTTCACATCCATTTGTTGCAAGATAAAATTATGATGAGAAGCATATGCAAGGAGGATACGGATGGACTCAAGGCGAGCCACGGGAGCATAGGTCTCTCCAAAATCAATGCCTTCAACTTGAGAGTACCCTTGAGCCACCAATCTTGCCTTGTTCCTCACCACCATGCCATGTTCATCTTGCTTGTTCTTGAATATCCATTTAGTGCCTATAACATTGCGCCACTCCTTTGGCTTCTCAACTAGCTTCCACACCTTGTTGCGCTTGAAGTTATTGAGCTCTTCATGCATTGCATCCAACCAATCCGGATCTTCAATAGCTTCAAAGACTTTCTTTGGTTCCACCATGGAAATGTGTGCTTGATGTGCACTAAAGTTTGCACATTGCCTTCTAGTCGCAACCTTGCTCTTCAAATCACCAATAATGTTCTCCAACAAGTGTTGTCTTCTTTCCATGGTCTTGACATTTCTTGCATGACGACGGGTGTCGATGTCCTCACGGGAGCTTGGAGGAATCTCTTGATCATTAGTGTCCCGTCTTGACCGGAATGATGATCTTGGTCTTCAATATGCACACCTTCATCACTAGAAGGAGAAGATGGACCTTGGTCTTGATCATGGCTAGCATCAGTGATTGGAGAACTTGGTTCTTGCGTAGCAACTTGATCAACTTGAGGAGGGTCTTGAACTTGTTGTTGGCTTGGTGCATCATTTGCTCCAACGGATGGAGCGGTTTCCACTTGTGATGATGAATGCTCCACATGGGTGGAGCTAGGTCCTTCTTGAGGCGCCTCATGGTGTATCTCGATTGGACGAAAGAATCCACGCCATTCGCCTTATTGCATCTTGAGGTTCCTCATCACCTACATCACGAACATGAAATTGCGCCACTTTTTTTTGACGCAAAGGACAGTGGGGAAGACCCCCACTGCGTCATTTTCTCATTTTCTCATATACAAACGAAAAAGTACAGACCAGAGTCCAAAGTTTAAGAAAATTACAACAGGTCTAACCAATCCTGCATCCCTTGTTCTAGACTAGGTTTAATTCTATGTCTTATTACACCGCATGATTCCTTGAAGAAAGCATAACAAGTATCCAAACTCCTGAGATTATTCTCAAAATTATTTATTTCTATGATTCCAAAGACTCCAACAACATGTAATCATAGCCAGCTTGAAGAAAGGATTATTCGATCTTTGATTAGCATCCAGAAGCATATCAATGAACTGCAAATCGATATTCCATGTCTGCCCTAGCTTTAACTAGTAAGTCTGACTGAAGGGACATGAAAAGAAGAGGTGCAGCCTGCTTTCATTTATTCCATCATCGCAGAGAACACAGTCAGATGATTCCACATAAAAATGTTTCCTGGTCACCAGATCTTTTGTGTTAATTCTATCCTGAATCATAAGCCAGAAAAAGAATTTATGCTTTGGCAAACATGGGGATTTCCAGATCCACTGAAAGGAGCAGGAGCTGGCTGTGCGTTTCTGATGGCAAGGTAAACCTTTTTTGTAGAGTATTTAGAACTTCCCCAAGGGAAACTCCATGAGTCTGCACTGTCGGATATTCCATTTTCTGTGATCATATCTTTGAGCTGATTACATTGATCATCCAATCAATGACAGGGGCAGATGAAATAGATCATATATATCCTCTTCAATCAAAGCTGCAGCAGCCGCAACTGTAGTAGATTTATTTTTAGCAAAAGAGAACAATTCTGGGAATTGGTTCATTAGAGGATTTCCGTGCCATTTGTCTTGCCAGATCAGCATACGTTTCGCATTACCTACTGAACACGATGTAAGCTCTTTAAATATGTCCAGAAATGCAGACAGTTTCTCCACCAAAATGATCCTTTGCTGCCATGAGTTTCGGGCACACAATTATTCTCATAATAAGCCTTCCAAATCAATTCGACCCAAGGAATATCATGGTGGTTATAGAACTTGAATAAGTTCTTAATTAAGAGTGCTTTGTTCTGTTCTCTCAAACTTAAAACACCCAGACCACCTTCAGATTTTGGTAGACATACCTTTTCCCATTTAACAAGGCATTTTCCATGTTTATCTATTTCCTTGCCATGCCATAGAAAGACTCTCATGGATTTTTCTATATGATCGATGTGTCCATAATGCACTTTCAAGGCACACATAATGTATTTGGCATGGCTGAGATTACAGACCTGATGACTTCCAATCTAGAACAGTGAGACAAAAGGTTAGCAATTCCAGAGACCCTCTTGTCAATTTTAAGAATCATTGGCATAAGATCATCAAGTTTTGGTCTGTAGTACCCATAGGCAGACCCAAATATGTAAACGTCATACATTCAGTCTTGCAGCAAATACATTAGCCAAGTAATTACATCTGTCCTGTGTAATGTTGATAGGAACCATAGAGGACTTGTGGAAATTAATTTTCAGTCCAGTAGCTCTTGTAAAGTCATGTAGCAAAATTTTCAAATTGAGTATTTGAGTATTTTTCAAAATTTTCAAATTTTCAAATTGCGCCACTTGGGAGCCGTCATTCTCATCGAACTCCACACTACAAGATTCTACAATGGTCCCGAAGGACTTGTCGTAGATTCTATAAGTGTGGGATTCAGCACCGTAACCAACAAAAGTACCCTCTAAAGCCTTAGACTCAAATTTAGATAAGCGATAACCTTTGATCTTATAGAAACACTTACAACCTGGTGGCTCTAAGTTGACGAGGGAATATTTCCCCGGCAATAGTTCCAGAAACAATGCTTGTACGTCACACGTCAGTTGGGAACCCCAAGAGGAAGGTATGATGAGTGCAGCAGTAAGTTTTCCCTCAGTATGAAACCAAGGTTTAATCGAACCAGTAGGAAAACGAGGTTTGCTTCGAAGGTGTTGGTGAAGGAGTGTAGTGCGGCGCAACACCAGGGATTCCGGTGCCAACGTGGAACCTGCACAACACAATCAAATTACTTTGCCCCAACTTAACAGTGAGGTTGTCAATCTCACCGGCTTGCTGAAAACAAAGGGTTAAACGTATCGAATGGAAATGATGTTTGTTTGCATAAAACAGTAGAGAACAATGATTGCAGTAGATTGTATTTCAGATGTAAAAGAATGGACCGGGGTCCACAGTTCACTAGTGGTGTCTCTCCAATAAGATAACTAACATGCTGGGTAAACAAATTACAGCTGGGCAATTGACAATTGATAAGTGCATATAACATGCATGTGTGAGCTGTGGTGTCTACTATGAGATTCATTTGGGCATTACGACAAAGTACATAGACCGCTATCCAGCATGCATCTATGCCTAAATAGTCCACTTTCCGGTTAACATCCGTACCCCTTCCAGTATTAAGTTGCAAGCAACAGACAATTGCATTAAGTAATGTGCGTAATGTAAACAATACATTCATCCTTGAATAAAGCATTGCTGTTTTACCCCTAGTGGCAACAACACATCTACAACCTTAGAACTTGCTGTCACTATCCCAGGTTAAATAGAGGTTGAACCCAACTATCATGCATAAATACCCCCTCTTGGAGTTACAAGTATTCACTTGGCCAAGGCTTCAACAAGTAACGGAGAGCATGCAAGATCACAAATGACATAGACATGATAATATAATATTCAGCTCCACATAGGTATCAATATAAGTCAGATCCCAGCAAACACAACATGTAGCATTACAATAAGATGATCTTGATCATGATAGGCAGCTCACAAGATCTAAACATGATGGCACAAGTGGAGAAGACAACCATCTAGCTACTGCTATGGACCCATAGTCCAAGGATGAACTACTCACGCATCACTCCGGAGGCGGGCATGGCGATGTAGAGCCCTCCGGTGATGATTCCCCTCTCCGGCAGGGTGCCGGGAAGAGCTTCAGAACCCCCCGAGTTAGGGTTGACGACGGCGGCGGCAGCGAATATGTTCTGGATGAAAGGCTCGGTGTTTTAGGGTTTTCACGTCTCGGGGAATAAATAGGCGAAGGGGCGATGTCGGCGGACCCCCGAGGGGCCCAAACCACAGGCAGGCGCGGCTGGGCCCACTGCCGCGCCGCCAGGTGGTTTGGCCACCTCGTGGCTCTCCTTCGTCTCTCCTTCGGACTCCGTGTACGTGCTGGAAAAATAGGGACTGGCCTTTTGTTTCGTGCAATTCCGAGAATATTTCCAGAAGTAACTTTCTGAAACCAAAAACAGCAGAAAACAGGGAACTGGCACTGTGGCATCTTGTTAATAGGTTAGTCCCAGAAAATGCATAAAAGTGATACGAAGTGTATATAAAACATGTAGCAAATGGTATAATATAAGCATGGAACAGCAGAAATTATGGATACGTTGGAGACGTATCAAGCATCCCCAAGCTTAGTTCTACTCGTCCTCGAGTAGGTAAAACGATAACAACAAATAATTTCTGAGGAGACATGCTTTCACACAATCTTGATCAATATATTGCAAGGCTCATGTCATGAATGAAGTGACTCAAAGCAATGATCTATAGTTTGCTAACAAATAGATAAAGAGTAAACAATGAATCATATAAGCAAAAACTTTTCATGAATAGTACTTTCAAGACAAGCATCAAAAAGTTTTGCATAAGAGGTAACTCATAAAGCAATAGATTCAAAGTAAAAGGCATTGAAGCAACACAAAGGATGATTAAGTTTCAGCATTTGCTTTCAACTTGTAACATGTATATCTCATGGATAGTTGTCAACATAAAGCAATATAACAAGTGCAATAAGTAAATATGTAAGAATCAATGCACACAAAGTTGACACAAGTGTTTGCTTCTAAGATAGAAAGGAGTAGGTAAACTGACTCAACATAAAGTAAAAGATAGGCCCTTCGCAGAGGGAAGCAGGGATTAAATCATGTGCTAGAGCTTTTTAAGTTTTCGAAAGCATATAGAGAGCACAAAATAAGTATTTGAGAGGTGTTTGTTGTTGTCAACGAATGGTAGTGGGCACTCTAACCCCCTTGTCAACCAGACTTTCAAAGAGCGGCTCCCATGAAGGACGTTATCTCTACCAGCAAGGTAGATCATCCCTCTTCTCTTTTGTTTACACATGTATTTTAGTTTCTTTATAGATGACACTCCTCCCAACCTTTTGCTTACACAAGCCATGGCTAACCGAATCCTCGGGTGCCTTCCAACATTCACATACCATGGAGGAGTGTCTATTGCAAAATTAAGTTGCTTACTGATAAATCAGGGCAAAACATGTGAAGAGAATTATTAATGAAAGTTGTAATTAATTGGGGCTGGGCACCCCGTTGCCAGCTCTTTTTGCAAATTATTGGATAAGCGGATGTATATGCCACTAGTCCATTGGTGAAAGTCTGTCAGAAGTAAATGACAAGATTGAAAGATAAAACACCACATACTTCCTCATGAGCTATAAAACATTGACACAAATAAGGAGTAATAAAGTTTTGAATAGTTTAAAGGTAGCACATGAAATATTTACTTGGAATGGCAGGAAATACCACATAGTAGGTAGGTATGGTGGACACAAATGGCATGGGTTTTGGCTCAAGTTTTGGATGCACGAGAAGCATTCCCTCTCAGTACAGAGTTTAGGCTAGCAAGGTTGTTTGAAGCAAACACAAGTATAAACCGGTATCACATAAAAACATATTGCAAGTATTATAAGACTCTACACTGTCTTCCTTGTTGCTCAAACATTTTACCAGAAAATATCTAGACCTTAGAGAGAACAAATATGCATCCCAAGTCTCAACAAGCTCTACGGTAGTTCTCCACTACTAGGCTTTAACTACATGATGCAAGAGCTTAAACATGATCTACTTGAGAGCTCAAAACAATTGCAAAGCATCAAATCGAAACAAGACAATGATCTACAAGAATGCATATGTCTTTTCCAATACCAACTACTACATGTAGCATTTTCTTTCTTCCAAACAAACACCAATAATTTATTTAAACATAAACTCTCCAAATGATAATATAATGCAGCAAGAGAGTATTTATAAACAAGTGCTAACAGCTCGAAGAGATGCATGAAAAACAGGAGCTAAAAGCACTGCAGTAGCTAGTTAAGAATACTCAACAAATATAAGTGAAGAACATGAGTATTCACATGAAAAAGCGGAGCGTGTCTCTCTCCCACACAAGGATTGCTAGGATCCGAATTTATTCAAACAAAAACAAAAAAAAACACACAGACGCTCCAAGTAAAGCGCATAAGATGTGAAAGAATTAAAATATAGTTTCACTAGAGATGACCTGATAAGTTTGTTGATGAAGAAGGGGATGCCTTGGGCATCCCCAAGCTTAGACGCTTGAGTCTCTCTGAATATGGTTGGGATGAACCACGGGGGCATCCCCAAGCTTAGGCTTTTCACTCTTCTTGATCACATAATATCACCCTTCTCGCTTGATCCTTGAAAACTTCCTTCACACCAAACTCAAGACAGTTCTCATTAGAGGGTTAGTGCATAATCAAAAATTCTCATATTCTGTAATGATACAATCAATCCCAAAGCTTCTGGACATTAGCTACAGCCACCAATGCTTTGTGGAGCAAAGAAATCCACACAAACACAGTAAAAGAGCGAATGCAAAACAAAAGGCAGAATCTGTCAAAAACAGAACAGTCTGGAATGACGAATTTTTTCGAGGCACTTAAGTTGCTCAGATGGATCTGGCCTAAAATAATGAAAGTTGCGTACATATCTCAGGAATATGCGTGATTTTTCTCAGAATTTTTTGAATTTTCTACAGGGAGATAAGCTCAAATCCGTGACAGCTAAAAATCTGTCACTGCGCAGAAATCCAAATCTTGCATCAACTTTCAATATAGAACTTTACTTGGCACAACATTGCGATAAAATAAAGATACAAAGGAGTTGCTACAGAAGTAACAAAACTCCTTGACTCAAAGAAAACAAAAATAACAGCAAATAAAAACGATGGGTTGTCTCCCATAAGCGCTTTTCTTTAACGCCTTTCAGCTAGGCGCAGAAAGTGAAAATCAAGTGTTGTCAAGTGGAGGAGCATTGACATCAATACCAAGGGCCATGTGCCTACCTCTCTTACCCTTAGACTTACTCTTTGGTTTGGGGAATACATGGCCGCACCTTGGTGTGGAGGTAAGATTCAGAGTGCCTTTTCCCACATCTATGGTTGCTCCCATTAATTTGAGCAGAGATCTTCCAAGTGTAATTTGTCCTGTCCCTGCACATTCAATAACAAGATAATCAGTGGACACCGTTCTCCCAAGAAAGGTTGTAAACACACCCTCAGCTATCCCCTCGGGAAATATAACAGAGTTATCAGTAAGAGTTATTCCTTCTCCTCCTTCAGCAAGTCCCCAAAGATTCAAAGTTTCATAAATGCTTTTAGGCATAAGGCAAAACTCAGACATAATATCACAACGAGCATAAAAGGTTTCACCACAAATAGCAACCTTTACCGTAGGGACCCACATCGAAGGTTCAAAATTTGTTGGAACATAGTCAAAATATTCCCGAATTTGATTATAGCCATCCTTTAAACAAGATATATGTGTCTCAAGAGTGTTTAATCTAGCATGGATGCTAACAAGGGCCGAATCAAATTTATTAGTTGAGCTAGAAGTTGCAATCAACTTTTTTATGGCATTAAAAGCTTGTCCCCATCACAGTGAAGGAAATCTCCTCCCACAATAGCATCTAAAGCATATCTATAACAAAGGGCTAGACCAAAGTAGAAGCTAGTGAGAAGCAACTTAAAGTCATTTTAGGATCAGTTTTACCAAAGGAATCATTAATTCTAGACCAAGCTTCTTTAAAATTCTCCTCACTCCCTTGTTTAAAAGTGAAGATCAATTCCTCAGGTGACATAGCAACAGGCATGGAACAAGACATGATGGTGACAAGAACAAAACAAAACGAAATAAACAAGTAACTAATTTTTTTGTGTTTTTGATAAAGAGAGCAAACAAGACTAAATAAAAATAAACTAAGCAAGACAAATAACAAAGTAAAGAGATTGGGTGTGAGAGACTCCCCTTGCAGAAGCAATTCGGTTTTCCCCGGCAACGGCGCCAGAAAACGTGTTGGTGGCTCTAAGTTGACGAGGGAATATCTCCCCGGCAATAGTGCCAGAAACAATGCTTGTACGTCACACGTCAGTTGGGAACCCCAAGAGGAAGGTATGATGAGTGCAGCAGTAAGTTTTCCCTCAGTATGAAACCAAGGTTTAATCGAACCAGTAGGAAAACGAGGTTTGCTTCGAAGGTGTTGGTGAAGGAGTGTAGTGCGGCGCAACACCAGGGATTCCGGTGCCAACGTGGAACCTGCACAACACAATCAAATTACTTTGCCCCAACTTAACAGTGAGGTTGTCAATCTCACCGGCTTGCTGAAAACAAAGGGTTAAACGTATCGAATGGAAATGATGTTTGTTTGCATAAAACAGTAGAGAACAATGATTGCAGTAGATTGTATTTCAGATGTAAAAGAATGGACCGGGGTCCACAGTTCACTAGTGGTGTCTCTCCAATAAGATAACTAACATGCTGGGTAAACAAATTACAGCTGGGCAATTGACAATTGATAAGTGCATATAACATGCATGTGTGAGCTGTGGTGTCTACTATGAGATTCATTTGGGCATTACGACAAAGTACATAGACCGCTATCCAGCATGCATCTATGCCTAAATAGTCCACTTTCCGGTTAACATCCGTACCCCTTCCAGTATTAAGTTGCAAGCAACAGACAATTGCATTAAGTAATGTGCGTAATGTAAACAATACATTCATCCTTGAATAAAGCATTGCTGTTTTACCCCTAGTGGCAACAACACATCTACAACCTTAGAACTTGCTGTCACTATCCCAGGTTAAATAGAGGTTGAACCCAACTATCATGCATAAATACCCCCTCTTGGAGTTACAAGTATTCACTTGGCCAAGGCTTCAACAAGTAACGGAGAGCATGCAAGATCACAAATGACATAGACATGATAATATAATATTCAGCTCCACATAGGTATCAATATAAGTCAGATCCCAGCAAACACAACATGTAGCATTACAATAAGATGATCTTGATCATGATAGGCAGCTCACAAGATCTAAACATGATGGCACAAGTGGAGAAGACAACCATCTAGCTACTGCTATGGACCCATAGTCCAAGGATGAACTACTCACGCATCACTCCGGAGGCGGGCATGGCGATGTAGAGCCCTCCGGTGATGATTCCCCTCTCCGGCAGGGTGCCGGGAAGAGCTTCAGAACCCCCCGAGTTAGGGTTGACGACGGCGGCGGCAGCGAATATGTTCTGGATGAAAGGCTCGGTGTTTTAGGGTTTTCACGTCTCGGGGAATAAATAGGCGAAGGGGCGATGTCGGCGGACCCCCGAGGGGCCCAAACCAGGCAGGCGCGGCTGGGCCCACTGCGCGCGCCAGGTGGTTTGGCCACCTCGTGGCTCTCTTCGTCTCTCCTTCGGACTCCGTGTACGTGCTGGAAAAATAGGGACTGGCCTTTTGTTTCGTGCAATTCCGAGAATATTTCCAGAAGTAACTTTCTGAAACCAAAAACAGCAGAAAACAGGGAACTGGCACTGTGGCATCTTGTTAATAGGTTAGTCCCAGAAAATGCATAAAAGTGATACGAAGTGTATATAAAACATGTAGCAAATGGTATAATATAAGCATGGAACAGCAGAAATTATGGATACGTTGGAGACGTATCAC